>JABJVO010000024.1:92888-109787 GCA_026770805.1 Boulengeromyrus knoepffleri
TCAAATCTCCCCCCAGTAATCTGGGTGTGGAGATGGTTTCGAAGGCAGGAAGGAGGAGGTAAGGGGGAGGCAGGTAGAAGGGGAGGAGGGGGGGGAGGGGGAGGGGGGGGGGGGCGGATGGCCGGGGAGGCGGAAGGGCGGGGAGGTGGATGGACGGGGAGGTGGAAGGGCGTCAGCGGCGCGCCCTGAAGGAGACCCATCACGATGACCTCAGTTCAGGACCGGGGCGCTTTATGAGTCACTGCGCCTCCCCCAACTCCGCGGGAAGGAGCTCTGGCCGCCGTCTTGTTACTGTTCCTGCATCCAAGACCAATAAAAGCTCCCCCACCCATCCCGCAGGGGCTCTAACAGCCCAGGCGTCCTGCCCAAGCCACTGTCTCCTCACTAATTCCCCCTGCCCTGGAGCCACGGCTCTCCGTCTTACTGCCTCCCCATAACAATGCCCCCCCCCCCCCCCCACTTCTCCACGGAAAAACAACAGCTCAGCTCGGATATTTTCTCTTGCTCGCGTTCCTGTTCGGAAGGAGTGCCTGTCAGCTACAGTGGAAAAGTGGAACTCTGCCAAGACAACAGTGCGGGAGGGGGGCAGCTCAGCAGGACCCGGTGCCCCCCCCCACGCCCACCTCAAACGGTATCACTCCTCCTCCCTCACACCAAGGGGTCGGGTCCTGCACCATGAGTGTGCCATCCCTGGAGTTTCCATGGGTGGGGGGCAGGGGGGGGGCAGTGTGGTTTGGCTCTATTCTGCAGCTTAAAAATCACACCAGGGTATTCCTGGCCCGCGGTATCTGCCACCAGCCCTGGAGGCTCGTGGATCTTCATAAAAGCAGGAGCAACATGAAGGAAATCCAGCGTAAAAGGGCCAGTCAGCCAGGAATCAGGCTGATTAGCGAGGCTGCGGAGGCCCAGCGGCGGGCAAAGGCCCGGTGCCGCTCCGGGAGCCCCGTCTCTTATAGCGGGCATCACACATCCGTGGTCTCTGGGGCGACACTGGCAGCGTCTAACAGCTCTCCCAAGCTGCACTAGCCTCGCTGCTAAGGGGCTTTCCGAGCCAGATAAGGACGAACAGGCGTGCGAATCCGCAAGGTTACTCTCATGCTGCACTCCTGACAGCACCTGGCTGACGGGTGTATGTGGCACACAGCCATCAGAGGAGCACGCCGGAACCAGACAGCATCACGTGACAGGAGGCGGAGGCGGTGGCGACGGGATCGGACTGTCTCACCGGAGCAGCGCTGACTCAAGTGTCTCCTGAAGGCGTCCATTGGGAGCCCCCGCGCGGCGTGAGAAGATCCCTCCCTCTCTGGCCTGCTGGCTGCCTCGCTGACTGACGCACGGAGCCTGGGCTCGGATTGACTCTCTGCGACATGCACTTCCTTCCTGTTCCGTGGCCCGACCTGGTGCCCCAAGCTGCACTGCTTCCTCCCCCCCACCCCACCGTGCAGAGCTCTGGAGAGATGCCAGTCGGTTGAACCGCCAGCTCTGGGGACAGGGGGGTGCTTTCTGTCTCTAAGGCAGCAGTACAGCAGTAAAGTGCTCTCTGACCGCGGGATCCAGCTGCTGGAACGCCGGTGCGGGGTCTGGCTGTCTCTGGGGCGCCCTCTGCTGCCGGCATGCGCTCCTGCAGACCGATACTTGGAACCCAAAACAAGCCCAGTGATCTCATAGCCAGGAGGCTGCTCAAATTAAGTGTCTAAAGAGGCTCTGGACCTGACCCACCCTCCACAACGCGATCCCACGCCTCCTGAGACCGACTCGCGAGTCTCGTCTGCCCTCTGATGACAGACACTCAGGGGCACGCCGTCTGTGGTGAGAAGGTGAGAAATCTGGGGGGAGACAAGAGAAGGTCAGGGCTATGGTTACTGACTAATGCTGGAGTCACAGACCACGGCGCTGCTCTTCATGTGAAATCTCACATCTTCACGCTGGTCTGCTTGCATGGCCTCACTCTGTCAATGGAAAGGAAGCTGTCAGAGTCTGGGCTCTGGGGGGGTGACGGGCCAATCAGATGCGAGCCCCCGATGACAGCCTGTTACCTCCTCGGTCTGGGTATGCAGCCTGACAGGGCAGACATCAAGCTCACCAATAGAGTGTACGCACACACGCCCACACACACACACGCCCACACACACACACACACACACACACACACACACACACGCCCACACACACACATGCACACCCACACACACACACACACACACACACACTTTTATCTTCAGGATCATTCAGATAAATAGCACAGGCTGCTTGGAAAATACAATGTCCCCCCTCCCTCATTGGACCCACACCCTTGGGGTTTGCATCACTGGAACTGGGCAGGGCATACAGAACCCCCCACCTCCCAATCTGGCCCACACTCCCCCTGCTGGAAGATCCATAAACTAATGCAGCTCTTAACGACCAGAAGAGCTGTCACATCAGCGTCCATGTTTATAATGACAGACGACACATAATGAACCAGATGCACTGTGAGCGGGGCCCTTACTATGGCACACTAAATGAGCTGATTTAATTCCATTTTCCTGACCTCCTCACATTTAATTACCTGAGCTAAAGGTCCTACAATCTATGCTAATGATGCAGCCCAGATTGCCACATTCAGTAAGCCGGCCCACTCACCCCCTGCTAAGGTCACGCTGAGTTTTAAGCAATTTTTTCTTGCATTTTCAGGAAAGGAGCCAAACACCATGATTGGCATGTATTCCTGATACCGCCACCTGCAGTCACCCTCCGGCATTACGGCCGTGAGCGTTCACTTCACATGTGACACCTCAGATATGCCCAAAGGCAGTAGCGCAGGAAGTGGGAGTGCTGAGGCCCCCTCTTGTCTGTTTCCTTAAAGAAAAATAGTGCTACGTAGTTCT
The DNA here is from genome assembly GCA_026770805.1 of Boulengeromyrus knoepffleri. Taxonomy (NCBI): domain Eukaryota; kingdom Metazoa; phylum Chordata; class Actinopteri; order Osteoglossiformes; family Mormyridae; genus Boulengeromyrus; species Boulengeromyrus knoepffleri. Next base: position 95,756 of record JABJVO010000024.1, read on the forward strand.
TGCACTTTGATTGGATTGTTTCCTTGATTGAAAGACTCATCCAGCTGTTTCACATCAACATCAGAGACACATGCATGATTACAGGACACTGACCAATCAGCACACAGCAAGAACTCAGTGCATAAGTGAAATCCAGGTATTTTTAACTGAAATAGTAATTTACAAATCCTGTCTTAGCTCCAAGTGTCCTCCCTGATATGAATTATCTGGTCACCCTACACTGTCTCAAAGTGCACAGTCACGTGGAAAAGCTCCCTGACTCCATGAGACAAAAGAACTTCAGTAAAGTTTATTGGTCGTTCCGACTTTCAGCTCCCTGAGCTCAAAATGCCTTCCTGCTCCTATATCCAAAGGTGCCTGACAAAAAACTCGTACAGACTAAAACTAGCTCTGAGCCAAAGTCCAGCAGTCCGTGTTGCAGCGTAATCTGCGTCGTCCAGGTAATGAGGCTGGTGAATTTAGTGCACCAGCGTAACAGATATCGTCTCTGACCTGCAGTTAGGGGCGGAGGGGGGGGGCAGAAGATGCATTATACTGATGCATCCATGTGATTGCAAACGCAGGTCAGGTGAAGCCTGGGGAGATGCTTTCCGGAGCGTTCTCCAGGCTGGGGGGTGCAGCGGTGCTGTACTTTGCAGGCTGAGGCGACACAGCAGTCGTGTGCGGACGGTGGTGGGGTCCTCACTGACCCGCAGGCATTTTAATTAGCATCTGAGCTGCACTCGAAACAGCAGCTAAGGAGAATTACTATGGAGCTGCTCACTTCAGAAAAGTAATTAGACGTGGGAATGGATGAAGATCACAACAGCACACGGCTTCACCATCTGAGCGCTCAGTTCTGCTCATACGGCACGGTGCCGCAAAAGATTGCCTGAAGTGGATCCAGCCGTCAGGAGACTGCCAGAGGCACCCGCCACTTCACCCTCCCAAGAAAGGCTGCCATCTTCTTGGCAGCAAATGTCACTCTCGGATCACTCACACCTGGTTCACACCCAATCGCCAGTTGTAGACCATACACCCCTGAACTGGAATCATCTCGACAGCCTGCAGTTCAATTGGTCAGCTGATGAGCAGATTGTTGCTGGTTCAGATCCCTTGACTAGTGATTGATGACTTGTACCTTTGAGTAAGTTTTTCAGCTGACAAACACCAATGTAGGTGTTATATCATTTAGAATAGAATTGTGATACTTTATTGACCCCCTTGGGGAAATTTTCTTTTTGCCCCCCAGTAAGCGCAAGCTTTGGGGCACAGGGTCAGCCAGTGTGCAGCACCCCATGAACAACTGGGGGTTAAGGGCCTTACTCAGGGGCCCAATGGTGCCATCAGTCTGCAATGGTGCCATCAGTCTGGCAAAATTGGGATTTGAACTGGAACTCTTTCTGTCGCAAACTCCGAGGCCAACACACTGAGCTACACAAGTCAAGTCATTTCTGAAACACACTGACAGACAGGACTTGGAAACAGAAGCCTGGTATTAAATGGAAACTAAGTGGGAGGCCGAACAACATGCCGCACTGCCTTGTCACTGAACTGAAAGTTCCTGCTCTTTCTGGGCACCGTCCGTTGGTCTGATGTCCACTAAGATCCAGGCAGCACTCAGCAGCTCTCGTTCTCACTTACGTTAGAGGATGATGCCCACATATCATACTGCATGATTCACGGTGATACAGCCACATGCACCAACCCTGTGGGCCAGATCAAGGCCTGCTTGGTAAACATCAGTTCTCGCAGCATGTTTATTTTATAAACGACATCTGAAGGCTGAGATGAAACTCGTCCTATAGGGAACGTCATCCTCCCCGTGGCCGTTTTCCAGTGCCGACGCAGAGCGGGGAGGATTACGCTCCTCTGTGTCTCCACTCGGAGCACTAAGGCCCCAGAGAAAGGTGGGGAAGCCATCTGGTGATTAAGGACTATTAATAACGCAGCGAGGCCCGAGGAGAAGCCACAGACGTGACAGAGATGCTGAGCAGTGTCGCTACGGAGACAGTGGTACAGTAAAGCGAGGCTATCTGAAAACACAACACCATGATCTCTTTTCATAACATTAAATCGTATTATCGAAGGGTCTGTAATAGATCACGCATTGGGGGCAGGGGGCTGTATTTCCATCGTAAATTATTAACGATGTGCATCAATACATGGACAGGTGATACTAGCATTCAATCAATATAAAAAATATAAAAACTCTAAATATTCAAAAAAATCCAGTCATTCGTCTTAGGGACTTGACCAATCACTTCACCTGGCTTACTGGCTCAACCAATCATATCACTTGGCTTGCTGACTCAACCAATTACATGACTAGCCCTGGTGACTCTCATGGCCTACAGTATTCTAATTCTGGAAAACGCTGGGTGAGCACAGAAGAGGACAGTGACAGTGTCGGGGGACTCACTGGAAGGTGGCCGGTCCGCTCTGTCGGTCTCTGAGATACTGTGTGCAGAAGTGGCGGAGCTGACTCCTGTCAGGGAGGCGTGGCCTTCCTCACGGGTCCCTCCCACTGCGCTGGGCTGTGGGGCGGAGTCTGCGGTCTTGCTGCAGCCAGCCACTGGTTCTGGTGCTAAGGAGGAGTGCTGTGGACACAAAGGCAGCTGCCATTACTACGGATCCCTCCATACCATGACAGAGTCCGCAGCAATTAGACACATGGATCAGCCATGAACATTCAGAGGGACCAATAGGAGGCGATATTTAGAATAACGCATTCACCCATTTATATAGCTAGAAACAGTCCTTAACATGTGAAAGTGGTGTTCAGGGACAGCTGTGTTCAGGGACACATGCCATAAAACGCGCTCATCACCCAAACAGCCTGATCCTGACAGACACACACAGCACACAGACACAGTGGAAACGCCAGCAGCCCTTTGTTGTGAAGAGAGGCTCTTAAATGGACAGTGAGCCTCTGAATCTGATAAAAGTCTCACCGGGCCGGGCTGTCACCCGACCTCACGGGCAGCGACGGCCCAGAAGCTGCCGGAGCCAGACCCAGGGGGACAGACAGACCCCAGACGCACTGTCCATAACCTAGAGGGTGACGGCGTGACGAAACAGGACGGCCCTCAGCCTGTTAGAAGCATGGCGTCAGCAGAGGCAGCGTAGGGGATGTGGGGGTGGGACACATATTCAAGAGGGGGATTTAGGAAGAATGGGGGGGTCGCAGGGTGACTATGAAAAGGACTGGAGATACAGGGAGGCTGTCAGAGAGGGAGGAAGACAGGCGAGTTAAAAGGGGCTTCGGGTGGCAGCTTGGCTGACGGCGGGCACAGCGCCGGCCCCGGGATCGAGCGGCTGCTGAGGGAACAGGCACACCGCGGCCAGCGGAGTCCGCGTGTGACACTCATGTCACTCAGAGACCAATGACTGTCATGCTTATCCACACGCGATGTCGGCAATGCAGACCAACACAAGCTCTCTGATTGGCCCGTGGCTGACACAGTTTTCTCATGCTGACGCCAGTGACCTTGAGGGGGGGGAGCTTACCCCCCCCCCCCCATCCCAGGCTGAGAGGCCAAACATGAACTTGTTAGCAGCACGTGTGTGTGTTTGTCTGTTTCCGAGGACACCAAAAAGCTTATACCACTGGCCGACACCTCAGTGATATCTAAATCCCCCCCCCCAACATGTCCCCCTCATCGCCCATGGCTACACATAACAGGGGCAGGAGGAGGGGGGGCAGCCAGCAGAGTGGGGCTCCAGGGCCGCAGGGATCGGACGCCGTGACTGGGCTCCCACTCGTCATGGAGCCTGGGGATCACTGCTTTCTCGCCAGTAGGTGAACTGAAACAATGTCAGTCCTGTTTCCAGGAAACAGCCCCATGCTGCATGCAGACGGCACGGATAATGTCTCACACCTGCCTCCACATTCAAAAAGATGTTTTGCTCTTAAATCTCACTCTGAAAAGCCCCTTTGCATAAACAGAAGCTTTTTTTCCCCTTAAGCTGCATTGGACTTCCACCTCGTCTAAACGATCCTCTATACTCTGAACTGGACCGTCTTTACACAGCCAAGACATCCATCTGGACTCCACCTCCTGAGAGTGATGTTTATGGGCTGTGAAAACTTCTGGAGCAGTTCCCATCCTACTGTACGCAACTCCCATCATCTACAAATCAATGTGTCAAGCTCAAAATGACATTCCTACAAGGCAAAATTTACATAAAAGATTCCCCCACGTCCTGTTCCAATCCCTAATCCCCAGATCCACAGAGTCCTTACTGCTATGAAAGTTACCAGATGATCAATGGCGATGATCCAAAAAGGCCGGCTATCAACCTTGACCCACAAGCCAGGGCGTGAGGACGTTTGTGCCAAAACGTCATGCCATCATTTGATGGCAGTTGTTAGCACAGTAAACGTGACCTTTACATGCACCTTCCCTTAACGCCTGTAAAGTCGATCTATGGGTGTCCTGTTTCCATGACACCGCCTTGGGAGGTCACAGGTCACAGGTCCTTACTTCATATGCGCCAAGTCTGTCTCTCGGTTAAGAACATCCACACATCATTGTACACAGGTCAAGAGGCAGATGACAAGATAAATGAGAACAAGGAAGGTGCTACTTACAGGCCTCGACCAGCGACTGTTGTGTTGTGATGCCGCTGTACCCTGAGACAAGATATATTCATATCTGTAGTTCACTGCATGGCAGTATTTTAGTTCTGTTTATGCTACAGCAATGCCTAAGCAAACAAACAGTGTAAAATGCACCACAGCGAGATGAGGAAAACGCATTTATTTACACAAAAAAAGCAAGGAACAAATGTGAAATCAACATTTCAGAAACAGTGACAGATCTCAAATTCACCTTGCCACAACAGACATCTGGTGTTTTACACAAAGCGCGCGGAATCCAGAAAATCGCGCGGACGCATCCGGCGAGAGCCAGAGCGGCTCTGTGGCGCGTGGGCGAGGATGAGGCCGCTGCGTTCTCGCCCGGCTCCGGAGCCTTCCAGAAACCCAGAGACAGAGCCCGCCGTTTTCTAAACAGCCAGAGCACTGGCCCCCCAGTCGGGGTGTAATTGGTGCTGATCCACCATCTGCCTGGATGCATACAGAGGGTTGCTATTAGCCACTGTGCATCTGTCTGCAGTGATGAGTGGCAAGGTGTGTGTTTGTGGGAGAGTGTCTTACCAAACCACTGCCCCGCAGCCCTGCCCTCAGCGCCCGACAAGACATTAGCGGCCGAGTGCAGATTTCTGCACAGATGTGAACGGCCAGTGGGGGGTGATGGCGTTTTATGTCATTAGGGGGCGGGGGGGGTCGAGGTGGGGGTGAGGAGAGGCTTAATTACCGCCTCAACACTCGTCCACCTGCCGGCCTGGCCCAGGACTCGTTAGCAGACGGTCTCGCTGCGGTGGGGGGGGCAGAGAGGTGATAACCCTGCAGATGATGCCAACAGAGCGACCAGGAAGCCTCCCGCGTGAACGGCGTGCGGACGAGGTGGGCCGGCAGCCGCTGCGCCTCCTTATATGGGCATGGGGGCGGGGGGCGGGACCCTGTGGGCGACTCCAGGCAGCAGCTGAGGTGGAGGGTGTTTGCGGAGCGGCCCTGCCGACGCAGACCGGCCGCGCGCCATCTGTCTCTCCCGATGTCTGCGCAAACGAGAGGCGCGGGGGGCGGGGGGCGGGGGCGCTGCAGCGAGAACGCTCCTGGGGTACTGGCTCTGCCATTTACCGTCGTCTGAAAAACAAAGAGCATTCGGCCCTGTGCCTGCACCTCCTGGAAGCCCCCGCCCCCCTCCCCCCTCCCCAATGTGTCCCTGTCCTGCTACCTCTGTGATTCTCGGCAGCCGCCCCCCCTGCCGTTTCTCGGCTCTGTTGACAGACACCTCCCACTGAGACACTTCTGTCCTGTGGGGTGGGGGTGGGGGGCCGTGGCCCCTCCCTCTATCTTCACACCTAAGTAGGACAGCTTAACTGCTCAGTGACACTGCCCTGGCATTAAAGCACGGCGGGCGTAAGGTTCTGGCCGTGCCCACTCCCCACCGCCATGCCTGGGGGCTCGCCGCGGCGCCTCCTGTCTCCTGACCCGCGCTCGGACCCACGTGGCAGATGCACGGCCATTCTGTAATGTCACCTGACCATCTGTGTGTCACTGTCTCTCTTGCTCCCCCTCTTTCACCTTTACGCATCATCAGACACCCAGCCCCCGCCATCCCACCCCCCCCACTAAAGCCCCGAGACATTAAGCACACACCCACAACTCACAGAAGGCGAATGTGAACACCCTGATCAGCACCACGCTCCAGATCGTCCCAAACCCCCCTGTGCCTGACTGATTGGGATGAACAGCTAGCCAGAGTAATCAGACATTAGCTATGAAGAGCCCCCCCCCACTGCCTCTAAAGGGGAGCAAACTGTCTTCCTTACCCACCACAGCGGGACACTGCCGGCTGTCTGTGTTCTCCTCACTCCTCACGCCCACTTAAGCCCCGGGCAGGCAGGATTGGACAGAACCCCAGCCCCTATCAACAGCCAACCACCACTATTCACGCCACCTTGGCAACCGTTGTCAAGGTGCGCATGATAAAATCTTTTGAACTGCACGTTCATCTGCACACAAACACGGAAGGAAAAACAGTTACTACGCGATTAACGACTCAACCCCCTCAGATGCCCCCAGGCCACAATGGACGTGCCAGCGGGCCCGTGTGACCGGCGGGGTTTATGACAGGAAGTGAGGTCACTCTCAGTGACACCCACAGAGAGCGCAGTTACTCAACACCACCCTGGCCGGTGACGCAAAACACCGAAGGCAGAGACACAGCATGTTTGATTGAAGTTCTCCAGTTCCAGGGTAACAAAAAAAAATTTAATGATAACAACCGTTGAGACGCACAGCTCTTTCTGTCCCACCGTCACTGATGTCACTCTGCCCCTTAAAGCTCAGATCCTTGTGGGCGATTTCCACTGAATCCCCCAAGACTTACACCCCCACTTCGGCCCCTGAATTGCACGTTCAGGCCTGCATTCCTGCATGTTCTCAGCCTGCAGAAGCGTCGAGATGTTCCCTCAATGGGGACGGAGTAAGCGTCACCCACCCCAACTGCAGGCCAAAGAGATGATTTCACTGGCCTGCCGATTGGCTGCCAGCGGGTCACTTGACCGCCCTGCACCCCCCATACTCACTGTGTACATGCCTGCATGCAGACATTCTAGATGACCATAACTGATAAGTCAATGTGTGATGCTATCTTCTGTTTGTACTTCACGCTAATGTTTAGATGTCTATCATATCATTCACGTCTATTTATCGGACACTTAAGTCCAGAGTGGTGTCCAAGTAAGGATCAGGGGGCAGAGTCAGCCAGTGCCCCGGGAGCAATCGGGGCCAAAGGCTAATGGCGATGCGATCACTCTGCCGGGCAAGGGGTTCAAACCCACGACCTTCTGCACAAGGGCACGTATCCCTACCTTCCCCAAAATAGCAGCACAATCACTCAGCCAGCCAGCCACAGGATCGAACCCACGACCTTCCCGACACGGGTGCAGACATCCAGGCCGCTGAGCCACACGCCACTCAGCTAAAGTGCTCGCCTGCTAAAACAAAGAGACCATTACCCTGAAAGTAAGAACGTCAGATAGGGGAATAGAGCTGTCACTCTGCTGAACACCAAAAAAACAGCCCCCCCCCCCCCCCAGTGACGACACGCTTAACCCTGAATAATAAGAGAGGTGCTGGGAGCAGAAGCCCCTCCTACACAGTAATACTTCCCGAGACTCCGCCCCCTCCGTCACACACAGCCCCATGGATACGTCCTGCTACCTCTTCCTGCGGCACCATGGAGACCAGCTCAGCGGAGAGATGGGGGGGGGGGCAGTGAGAGAGGGAGGGGGGGGCTTCTCCCCTAACAGCGCTAACACAACGGCCCGCGACGGTGATTACATGACTCCTGGCCAGCCGCTGGCTTCGGGGCCGCCCCCGGGGGCCGTAATGAGGTGTCGCTCTCGATCAGGGCCGCGGCTGAATGAGATTAACGAAGTGTGCAGGCGAGGCGCGGGGGTCCTCTATCACCCAGCGAGCACCCATTAGCCGCGGAGGGAGGGAGGAGAGAAGGCGGCTAATTGAAACATTATGTAGAACAATGGCAGGGGCCCCCAGGTGTGGTCGCTTCAGCCGGATGGTGCATTGCCGCAGGAGGGGGGGCGCAGGAGACCCATCTGAGACGCAGCATGGGGGTGTTCATGTGACATTCAGGCAGCGGAGACGCAGAAGACACCTCGCACCACCACTGTGAAAATGAACGGGAAGCTGGATAAGAAGGCAGCGAACCGCAGATGTTCTGGTTATCAGGCCTGCCCTTGGTGCCGCCAGCCCAAACGGGCCCCTGGTACGGTTCAGGAGGACAACATGGGCATGTTTCATACTGGTCAGACTGTTTTTTATCACCACACTACCATCAAAACCTCAGCAGTGGGCGGGGGTGTGGAGGAGACACACAAGGATACAGGAAACCTGGAACCCAGAGGTGAGCGGGGTCCCCCAGCCGGGATAACCAATAACCAGTTACCAGTAGAAACCGGGTTAAACTAGTTTGGTTGGTGGGGCACCACAAACCCATCCGCTCTGGATTTGGACGTCTTGGTTCCCCCACCAGGATCTGCCAGCCTGTGATTTGATGGCGCCGGGACAGTAAGAGGCGATGTCACGGGGGGGCGGTGACAGAGGGAGTTGGCGGCTCTGCGCCAGACCGTGCCGCGCCGTCCCTGCCGAGCGATCATGCATAACCATGACAGCTGCCATTCTCAGAGCTTAAGACCATGCCACTGATGACCGGTCCCCACAACAACGAGGAGGGCTGCAGATCGAAGGCAGCCCCGCCTGATAAGACCCCAATTTATCTCCCAAAAATAAAACTGCTTGTATAATTAGCGAACAGTCAGTGAGGTATTAAAGGTGAACCTGTGTGTTCATGAGCAAAGCTTTTGTTTTAAACAAAACATACTGGAATGAGCTGTTACTGTAAAGATCTGTTACTCGCATGAATTTCAGATTCATTCCCGATATGGGTATTAATGTACGCAGCTTGTTAAGGCGGGTATTCAAACAGCACAAGCTCCAATACCCAGGCATGGATGTAGCTCTGAGAAGGAAGAGCTGCTCCATATTTTATCAGCACCTAAGAACAAATTCTGGGAAACGAATCGAGTGCAAACTGCATCTCATTAAGGAGATCAGCATGAAGAGAGCCGGCCCCATGCTGGCTTGGACAGAGGAACGAAGGCCTGTGTACTTCGGTCTCGGATTTGAAGAGCGGGCCGTCCCACGGTCACGTGACCGCCACACGGTCACATGACTCTCACAGTCACGTGACATCCAGCACGGCATCTCCCAGCTGCTTACTTGAGAGCTGTGATTTTATGTCACATCAAAGTGTCACCACAGGACTACAGTGACAGGAACTGCTGCCGCTTTGTCACACAGCAGCCGATTTTGCCGTCACTGCCGTAAATCTGTCTCTGGGGGGGCACTGGGGGGGTCACGTCTTGATGGAGGGTCATCGTCATTAGAATGCAGCTGCTCTGGAGTAGTGGGTGGAGTCTTTTTTTATGGAACAGGAAACCTTGCTTCGCTATAGAGTTTATCACGGTTTATTAAGGTAGTAAGGCTGAAGCTCCCTCTGGTGTCTGAATCTAGAATTGCAACACAGTTCATCCTACACTGACTGTTTCCTGCCTCCAAAGAGGTAATTGTTTTTAAATAAATACCCATTTTTGCCAGAAGACGCACAGTGGGGATTCCTGCATGTAGGAAAGTGCCATTTTACTGCAGAGACAGGATGTGACACGTGACAAAGTCACGCTTCTCCCCTTCTTGGCATTTAAATGAAAAATCAGCGTCGCTCCGACCCGACCTGAGTGCTTTCTGGGGTTGTGTGCTTGTGTGCGTGTCTGCATGTGCTGTCCGCTTCCTGTCCTCTCGTGCCTGTTTGTTTATATGTGTTTGGTCACTCTGTCCTAACAGTGAATGTGCAGGACAAGCAGAACCAGCTCTGGAGGTCCAGAAGAATCACATGAGTTATGTGACCTGATCAGGACCATTCCTGTTGGGCCATCCTCAGTGCCCCCCCAGACCCAAAGTGGGCGGAGCTACCTTACACTGTCAATAAAAGGCTAGTTAAAGCAATGTAACCAATAAAACGTGAAGAGAACCTAATGATGACTGACAGAACAGGATAGTCCCACCTACCATTAATAAATAAATTCCTTCTGTGTTGTTCCGGTCAAGAAGGGGGGGGGGGGGGGGGCAGCTGTGGCGGGGGGTTAACTGGCTGCTTTTTCCTGGGGGCCCTTCGGGGGGAGTAGAGGGGCCGGGCTCAGATCTTGGCAGCTCTCAGGTGGACCAACAGTCACAGCACGCTTTAGCGGGATTATAAGCACAGAGGCCATCTTCAGATAACAGCTGCCAGACCGAGGGGGGAGGGGGGGTGGGGGGCAAACACTGGCATTCTCTTCCGTTAACAAGCATGCTGAGAGATGGCCCCTTTATCTCCCTCCCCCACTACCGGTGAACTGATGACTCACGGGTCCTGAACTTGCTTGGCCCTGAGCTGAGATCTCCATCTTATCGGCAAGCCGTGTTGTTATCGCGTGATGCCAAAGACAGCAGCTTTTACTGAAAGGCAACGAGAAACTGACAGTTTGCACTATTTTTCGGCAGCAGTGACCTGAGAGGTACAAACGCCCTTATCGGCCGTAGCACTACAAAGCCGGACTGGAGGAGGGGGCTCCTGAATAAAGGCAGGAATGCCGTGGGGCGTTTAGTTTATTGGTGCAACATCCACAGATGGAATCGGGAAGAGAAAGCTGTACTGTGAGCGGGGAGAGACTCCAGCGGCCGTACGGGACTGGTACCGTGTTTGCTCACTGCATGTCCTGCGTTCACCTCCTGCTGGGGAGGTCGACACAGCTCAAAGAGCAGGAGCACGGGGGAGGGGGCTGGGTTGGAGGCGATCTGGCGGGGAGGGGGCGAGTCAGCAGGGGAAGGTACCGGAAAGCGATTACACAGAAGCGAACTCGCACACGTACAGTCACGGTGGGTGGGGGAGGGGGGACTGACTCGCCCGCAGCATGGTGATGAATGAGGGGATCCTGAAGGTGGCTGTCAGACTGTAGACCAGACCGCGTCACACCTGCTCATCTCTGACCCAACATCTGCTTCAAGCCGGATTCACAAAAATGAAAATAAATGTAGATAAGTGAGAGTGCTGGGAGCTCAGTCTCATGAGGGGCGTTAGGCAAAAATAGCCAGGTCCAGTCTGCCCAGTGCAGTAATCATGTGCCACCATCTCACCAGTCCTCCTGAAAGTTAACTTCAAATAAATGCAAAAAACAGATCCACATAAATCAGAGACTCTACAATATAAACACATAAAGTCACTTTTCCCAAATCAGCAGGGACCCAACATCACATCCGTCCATCTTACAAAACCATTCACTCAGTACAGTCACGCCGAGCCTGGGGTCCTGCCCAGGAACGACAGGATGCAAAGAGGAAGATTGTGACTGGGACGCCAGTCAAACAGACATGTAACATTAAAAGTGCTGAATGTTCCCATTTTAAAACACTAATTATTAAGGACCACACCCCAATCATGCTCTACTGTAGTTCCCCAGAACAGGCTTAACGTCATTGTGATTGACGCTAATTACTCTCATCCCTAAGTACCTGCCGCCACGAGCACAGGGAACTGAAATGTCACACAGCTCTGAGCAACAGCACATTTCAGGTATGAGGAGGGCTGCCGTGGCAACAGCTGGCCCCTCGCTCCACCCCAACCAGGCCCCAACCCTGAAATGCCCATTTTAACAGGATCTGATCAGAAGCCATGAATGGGGACTCAAGGGGGAAACAGGATAGGTCACACACGGCTCACGCTGTGACATTCGAGGGTGACCTTGAAACAGAACATCATCTCTCCTTATTCACGAGCCGCAAGCACAAATATCACGTCCTTTAGAAATAAAAAAAGCATGACCTGGCTGTTTGAGCAGAACGGCTTTTACCTGTCGAATGACATTCACTATTAACCAGATCTCACAGAGAGGAGGGGGGGCAGGCAGCCAGGCCGAACCAGCTGACCTTCAGCCAGCCCTGGGGAGGGCGGTCTACGGGGAACCTTCAAAAAACGCGGCAAGCGAAATCCCGACAGGAACCCGGACACAGTGGGAGCTCCGATCGGGGGGGCAGAAGGCAGCCAAGCACACAAATAAGAGTGTAGCACACAGAGACATGTGACGCTCACACAGAGTGGGTGACAGAGATAAGGGAAGAGGTTAACAGAGTAATGACTGTGTGTGTTTGTGGTGGGGGAGTCGCTGGGGGAGGGGTGTCAGGCCTGGAATGTGGGGGGGGACTAAGCTGCCTTAGGGGAGTGGTGTTTGTTTAAAAAGTGGGGGTAAGAGGGCTCATTAAATTTGCGGGGGGGTGGCTTTGGTGTGTGCGTGTGAGGTTTTTGCTGACTGTGGGAACAAATTGCGAAAAATGTCAGAAAACCCAAGTACTGTTTTTTTACCGATGTTCCCCACAAGACAGACATTCCTGTTCATTTGGATTTTTTTTTTTTTACTGCGATGGGATTCGGTTGCACAGAAAAAGATGGCGGCAAAATCGGAGAACACTGTGAACAGTTCCGCCCACGCCCTCCAAGGGGCGCTCTTTCGGGGGACCTTTGGCCCCTGGCTCATTGCAGTCTTACCGGGGACCCTTTCTGCCAGCTGCCAGCGGGCATTACTCCGCCTCCTCCTGGCACGCCTGCTCTCTCCCCCGCCATAACGCACGCCAGGAAAACATTCAGAAACACGTAGTGCCACCCTACAGAGCTATGGCCGGCTGCACATCACACGTAAACACCTTTATCTGTTTACTCCTTCCTTGCACAATCGTATTGCATCGTCTCTATAGTCTCACACCATGCCTTTCCTTTTGCACTATTTGCACAGTTCGTATCTGTTTACTTTCTGTTCCTTCGCTGCTGCATGTGACCGGATTTCCTCTTGGGATCAGTGAAGTCTGTCCGTGTGTCTGTCTGAAGCATAAGTATGGGGACAGAGAATAATGCCTGTCCTGCTGCACACGTGTGCGTGTGTTGGCGCACGTGCGAGCACTAATGCTGCTCTGGGCCGTGTGAGCCAGCAGTCGTACGCCACAATGGAACCGTCTTCCGGGAACAGGTCTAAGGCTGTGCAAGACCCCTGTCTCGCTTCCGCCCCCTACTGGTCTCTTTGCATACAGGCTACTGTGGACTGAATTAGCACCGCCGGGTGCTATAATTAAGCAACCAGGGCTCCTGCAGTCTCAGCCCCCCCCCACACTATACTGTGGAGGGGGGAATGGAGAGCCAGCAGAACGGCCCCCATGACCTCTGAACAGAGGAGGATGTGTTTGGACCAGACAAAGATGCATGTTCCTGCTTATTAGCATCATCGTGGTCAGTTGTTATGAGACACCGATGCTACGGAGGCTCATGGGTACAACAGCGGTCGCGAGGACCACAATGCACCTGCTGACGTAAACGCGGTCAGCCCCCACGAGCGCGCCTCCGAACCCCAGCCACTGGCTTCTCTAACATTAGCGGTCTTTGTCACCTCCTCTAAGAGGGGGTTTCATTTCCCAGCAGGCCATTCACACAGGATGTGAAACAGCTTGCTGACAGAAAAAGGGGTGGGGGGGGGCGAGAGAAAGGACAGGGTGCTGATAGCAGGGGGTCGTCATGTGGGCTGTACAGGCCTGAAATCAGTCAGCAGCACTGATTTTGGGGGTGGGGGTGGCAGTGGCGCCTCGCGATACTGCAAACCCGCTGGTGCATCCCAGAGGGGCAACCTGAGGATCCTGCTAAGATGATCCAGCTCCACAGCAGGTAGCTTCTGGGTTCCGCTGCCAAACGGGGGGGGGGGGGGGGCGCCCACCCCGGGGCGGGGGGGGACCCTGTGGGGGGGGGAAAGCCCGACCCCGCCAGCTACCCCCGGCGGGCCCGGGAGGGGGCGGGGGGCGGTCCAACCCCCCGGGGGGACAAACCCCCCC
>JABJVO010000024.1:168688-180555 GCA_026770805.1 Boulengeromyrus knoepffleri
TACACCCACAGTGACCCCCTCAGCTCCCCCTTCACTTCCTCCCTGAACTACACCCACAGTGACCCCCTCAGCTCCCCTGTCATACCGTCCTTCCACTGCACCCACAGTTGCTTCCTCAGCTCCGAAGGCACCTGGGTGAGGCATCGTATCCCGCAGTTATCAGCTTTCAGGGATATTTGTACCCATTTTTTTGTTCCACCCACTGTACTTCTACTCCTAAAATAATGAGTCCCTGTACTGACTGCAGCTAAAAATACTGTATATGCATGAATCATTTATACATGGGAGTCATGCAGGACCAGGGCCTGCTACCTCTGTTGTGCTGTATCAGCTGACCAAGATCGCCCCCCCCCCCTCCCCCCCCGGTCATCTTAGCTATCCTGCGCAAAGCCATCTAAAAGAATAACAATCAAAATGAGTGTTTTCCCAAGCATGGCTCTGTCAGGGGTGTGGAGTGACCTGTTGCCAGTGTACTGGTGTGTGCCCACTGTGACATCCCCCTGGTGCAGGGTCACTGCTGAGGGGGGGGGTGATGAGAAAAACAGATGTCAGTGGTATGTGCTGGAGATGACAAATCTCTCTAGGTGGGCAGATCAGCCCAGATGGATTATGTGATGATGAAATGGGAGGGGTGGAGAAGAGGGAGACAAGGGTGGCGGAGGAGAGAGAGGAGCAGAGTGAGACCACGATAGTGAAGGAGAAAAGAGGAACAGAGCAAGACAAGCATGGTAATGGAGAGAGGAGGACCAGAGGGAGACAAGGATGGTGAAGGAGAGAGAAGGAGCAGAGGGAGACCATGATAGTAAAGGAGAAAGGAGGGGCAGAGCAAGACAAGGATGGTAACGGAGAAAGGAGGACCAAGGGGGACAAGGATTGTGAAGGAGAGAGGAGGAGCAGAGTGAGACCACGATAGTGAAGGAGAAAAGAGGAGCAGAGTGAGACAAGCATGGTAATGGAGAGAGGAGGACCAGAGGGAGACAAGGATTGTGAAGGAGAGAGGAGGAGCAGAGGGAGACAAGGATGGTGAAGGAGAGAGGAGGAGCAGAGGGAGACAAGGATTGTGAAGGAGAGAGGAGGAGAAGAGAGAGAGACGTGATAGTGAAGGAGAGAGGAGGAGCAGAAAGAGAGGAGCAAAGAGAGATGTAGAGCCTGGAGCCAAGTGGAGGGGCCAGGAACAGTCACTTACATTCCCTCATGATGTCATGAAGACATCAGATGAATCGCTGGCTTTCAAACTGCAGTTAGGGGTCATCATGTCTCTGGAAGCCGGTTTTCTATATGATACGCATTCTGCACCAGAATAGTGCCTTTGGCCGCTGTTTCTGAAGCCAGTGCTGGTCCTGGTATTTGGGGTGAATATCGCTTAGACTAACAGTCGGAGAAGAATTCATTTTCCACTCTCGCTCATTGATCATAAGTCACTTCCTCCATCAGAACTCCCCCAACCTCCGCCCACCTTCCTGCCTTACTGGGAAACCTGACATTTTGGTTAATGAGGTGTTTTGACATTGTATAATTCAGGATCCGCACTGCTAAGGGGATACAGGAGACCCGTCGGGGTTAAGCATCTTCCAGAAAGCATTCTGCATCAGCTAGGTTACATTTTAGTTGAAACAGCAACAATAACAACAACAACAACAAAAACAACAACAACAACAATAATAATAATAATAATAATACATTTAGTTTACATAGCTCTTTTCAAGAACCCAAGGATGCTATCAAAAGATAAGGGCACAGGGTACAGGGCACAGAGAGGCAGTAACAGACACAGAAAAACAAGCAGATAGTCTGATAAAGCACAGCATGCGCACAGTGCTGAGCACACAGGTGTGGGGAGATAACTCCACCCCCCAATCCATTCCTTGTTACTGCTATGTGCTAATGACACTGGACGCCGATGAGATAACAGGCATGTGCCGGGCACGGTCGCGAGCCACTGAGGAGCAATGCATTTTGGGAGCAGGCAGGTTTCACGCTGTGTTGTGCTCTGATTACTCATGGGGAAATGGCTAAGATTATCGCTTTAGCTCCTTTGCTGTCACGGCCGTCTGCCGCTGTGAGATGTGGCTCCTCTCGTTCCTCCGTCTCAAAGCCATAACCCAATAAATAAGCTGTTGGAGGGGGGAGGGATGGCTTTAGATTGTAATAGGCGACATGTGAGGGCTGGGTCCCATCTCCCATCTCGCGTGATAAGACGCCTCTCTAAACACCGTCGCATCCTGATTGGAGGGCTCTCGCCTCGTTTCCTCAGCTGGCCCCCGAAGACAGCTTGCTGGAACAGGACAGAACACCGCGAGCTGCATTGTCCTAGATGAGAGCAGGCTGGCATTGTTTTCATGTTCCCTTCCACTGAATAAGGAAATGCGGGAAGAGCAATGCATCTTGGGAAGCCTTCTCTGGCTACCAGACAGGAGTGTTTATCATAGCAGATAACAGCTGCTGTCCATGGGGGATGTTTGGCAGGCAGTTCAAAGCCTTATTCTGAAACCACCTCTTCCTCTGCCTTAACTCACACACAAACACACAAACATTTTTTTTTCTCTTTTCTCTCCTTCCTCTCTTTCACACGCAGACATTAACACTTTGCTGCTCTGCGTTCCTCCCCTCCGTCCCCATCACCCCCTTCACACATACACATAACACACGTAACGTTCCCCTCAAACAGCCGTCCTCCCGCACACGGCTCTCACAGAGACAGTAAAAGCTGTGACCTGCAAACAAACGTGCACATTCTGCCTTTACACCAGGAGCGGAGCTCCTTAGAGACGCCGGTCAGGACTGCAAGGGCTTCATTGTGGAGGCGGCTTTTGATCACACGGACGGGAGACTCGTCAGCCGCTCTTGTGTTTGTTTTTTTTTTGCATCATTGTTAGAGGGACAGATTCAGTTTGATACGAGCATGTGCCTTTACACACATATACAGGAAGGGAGAAAGGACTGGTCTACCAGAAAACGATGAGTAAGACGATCTTACACATGTTTGGACTGAAGATAAGCATTAAACTGTGCTGTATGTTAAACTGCGTCCCCAGCCGACACTCATAACTGCAGCCTGTGCAATATACAGTTAGAGTTCCCTAGACAGCTAGCCTTGCATCTGTTTTCTGCAAATGTGTTTAAGTCCAGTTCTGTGGAATGGGATTTCCTGATTTACTTAACATTTCACAAACTAGTGCAAGACAGCTCTTATAATTTACTGTTTTTCATTGACAAACTTGAACCTCAAATCGACTCCTCGGATGTCAGTGATTCAAACAGCAGCCTAAAGATAGGGGCCTGCTGCCCTCTGGTGGCAGAGAAGGGAAATGCATTACGGA
Organism: Boulengeromyrus knoepffleri; assembly: GCA_026770805.1. Classification (NCBI taxonomy): domain Eukaryota; kingdom Metazoa; phylum Chordata; class Actinopteri; order Osteoglossiformes; family Mormyridae; genus Boulengeromyrus; species Boulengeromyrus knoepffleri. Next base: position 172,009 of record JABJVO010000024.1, read on the forward strand.
AATGCAGCGCCTTTTGTTGTCGTTTCCTTAGAAACTAATGCTTTTACCTGCGACAGGTGACGCTGAGCGGCAGATATTAGACCAGCTGGTATTCCAAAAGGTTGCACGTATTTGAGACCTCCTGAGATGAGTACCTTTATTTCCAGGTAAGTCGATATTTTTTATGCAGTCTTGTATTTGCTGTCTTATATGTTGACGTCATCTAGGCATGCAAGACTGCTAGGAAGCAGAGACGACGTTTATAATTAAGGGAATATGCTCCCACTTTGCTCGAGACAACTGTGTCGTTATAAATGTTTTTCATTCAATGAAATCTTTTATATGATGCCATTTTTTCCTGGCATGTTTTGCAAAGAGAAAATCTTTTGCATTTGTAATACGTTCATGCTTCTTAAAACATGTAATGCTACCATATAAATGACCCCTGTAAAGCCACTCAAATAAAATAAAGTTTAACATGTTCTGGAACTCTCACTGATTCCCAGGAATGCTTTGTGAAACGTTATGCATCTTCCACCATTCATTTAATACGTTCTGGACTCTGAAGTCAAAACAGATGGTAATGGGGGTCCAGGGGGGGCAGTTATGCTGGAGTGTCTGCTTCCAGGGAGCCACAGGTGAAGCTGATGGAGTCCACAGTGAGTCAGGCCGAGGTACACCTGGGCCAGCTGTGCATGGCGCTGGCCGCGTACACGCGGCGTACGGCCAAGCTGCGGGACAAGGCGGACCAGCTGGTGCACCAGCTCAACGACTTCGCCAACACCGAGGACCCGGAGCTGCGCACCAGCCTGCGCATCCTGGCCGAGGACCTGGCCATGCTCCAGGACTATAGGCAAGCCCAGGTACAGTGGCTGCCCCACCCTCTGCTTAGCCAGGATGCTAGGTAGCCGTGTGGGGAAGCAGAGCGCCCTCTGCTGGTAGCTTACAGACTGCTGCCACATGGTGGCTCTGCGTAATGTTAGTGGCATGATCATGATGCCTAGTTGATATGAATCTTTACTTGCCATTTACAGGTACATTGGAATGCTTCTTTAAACACACCCCATGTTGCTCCCCTTTGAGACACATATACAGCTCTGGAAAAAAATTAAGAGACCATTCTATATATTTTTTTTAAATCTGCATTTTTAAATCCTGGATTAATTCTGGTTCTGCTGGCAGAAGGCTACCCTGAGCAACAGGTTGCTTCCAGGCTCAAAGTCTCTAAGACAGCACTACACAAGAATACGGTAAAGCAGGAGACACTGGGAACGACCAGAAACCAGCCAGGTAAAGGGCAGAAGTGACTTTACTGTTTGCCAGAGATGACCGTCAACTTATCTGGCAGTGCTTCATAAATCGGAGGGTGACCTCAAGTGATCTTGAAAAAGAATGGGAAACATTAAGTGCAGGTGTGAAGTGCACTGCTAGGACAGTGTGTATCAGGCTCCTAGAAGCAGGACTGAAGCCCCATAAAGCCAGGAAGAAGCCCTTCATTAATGAGAAACAGAGAAGAACCAGGCTGCAGTTTGAAAAAAATGTATATTTCACACAGACACATACCCATAAATTGCGAAATGAGTGAGACTGAACATTTTGCTATGCCTCTTAATTTTTTCCAGAGCTGTATATCCCACTGAGAGTGAAGTCTGGGGTCCACTCAGGGGTCAGGGTGCTGATCCAGAACCCAATGGAAAGTTACTATTCTAGCACCCTGTGATCAACACGCATAGAGGCTTAATCCACAGAGCCACAGACCTGCATTAAGCTCTGCATGGACGATAACGGCATGGGAAGGGTCTTCGGGGGTAGCACAGTAATGAGAACTGGTAGCTTATGTCTCTGTGTATGTTGTAGCTCAAGCCGGTACTGATTGCAGTCTTTGAGCAAAGCCTCATTACCAGCGGAGATGTGTGGGTTCCGGCGTGCATCACCCCGAGACGCAGTACTCGCAGGGATTAGGCCGCCATCATCACACACATAACGTCTGTCATATCAATAAGAACGCCACCGCATGCCCTGTGAGACTTAATCCTCCTCATATGAAATCAGTTGCCCTAAGAAATCAATTACATTGACAGATATTTTCAAATACTGTTTTGGTTTGTTTTCAACTTGTGCAGCATCTGGATAAACAAATCTTTGCATTCAACACATCCATCTATCCACCCATTTTCTGAAACCACTTAATCACAACTGGGGTCGTGAGGGACTTGAGCCTATCCTGGGAACAATGGGCACAGGCAGGAACCAACCCCGTGCAGGTGCCAACACACCACAGGGCGCACACTTACAGGGCCAATTTAGACTCACCAATCAACCTATCCTGCACGCTTTTAGACCATGGGAGGAAACTGGAGCCCCCGGCAAAAACCAACGCAAACACGGGGAGGGCATGAGAACTGCACACAGAAAGGACCCGGGACCGAACCCAGGCCCTTCTTGCTGTGAGGCAGGAGCGCTAACCGCTGCGCCCAATTCAACACATATGTAGTTTAATTCTGCGGACGGCGCAGTTACATGTCATTGTATGATGGGTTTACACAACACCGCCCTGACCCTCTTAGGACCCCCAGCTTAATTAGCTGTTACATGCATTCAGGTTTGTGCAGCATTAAAAAGAATCATCAGCGAACCAATTGTGTGACCCACCTTCTACAGCAGGGGTGGGGGGCCTGTTCCACGGAGGGCCGGTTCAGAGGACCTCTCAACCAGCCAATAATAAAGCAGTGGTTCTCAACTCCAGTCCTGGGGACCCACTGTTATTGGCTGACTGAGAGGCCATCCCAAAAACTCGCACCGGCCCTCTATGGAACAGATTCCCCAGCCCTGTTCCACTGAAAATAATTAGCTGAGTTATGTGTTCTATTTATGTGCAGGAAGCTCCTTAAAAGATCACATGAGCCTTGGAACCAGCTCATTCAGGCACCGACAGCCACCTGTCACTGTGTTTATGGAGAGTCTGACAAGTCATGTGACACTGCCTCAGTAGTCAAAGGAAGCGGCTTTGACATGATGAATGACCCTGGTATGACAAAAGATATCAACCGTGCCTCCCGTGACCATGTTTAACCAATGATCATCATTATCCTTGCAAGGTAGAGAGACTGGAGACCAGAGTTGTCACTCCGCTGAAAGCGTATGGTGACATTGTGAAAAACAAACGAGTAAGTCTCACCTGTTCTCTGCCTGCTACTCTTTTCATTGGCTTATGACTGGCATTATTTAGATTTGCCATGATATATAGTTTCCAGTGTTCTACTCACAGTAACAAATACTAGCAGTCCCATGGTAAGAGAACACCTGTGATTCTGTTTGTTATTCCCGATTTGTTCTGCGTTCTGTGTCTGTCGATCAGGCTGATCTGAAGAAATTCACCAATGATCGTAACCGGGAACTGAAAGAAATACAGAAACTGGAAAGAATTCGGATTAAAAATCCCTCTGACAGACAGGGGATTGTATCCTTTGCCGGGTGGCGCTTCTGCAAACTGAAGGTTCTTGTTAAGCATCTTTTTTTAAAAAATAAAAAAAAAAAAGGTAAAATGACATCACATAGTAAGAGAATTATTTGATCAACTTTAAGTGAAGATTTAACTAACAAATAGAAGTTTGAGTTCCATTTAAAAAGGACTGTGGTTTGACTGCGTGTGTTTTTCTTTTCAATGTGACATCACCCCAGGCCTTGCCAATAGCTAGAGTATGTTGTTTAAGGCTATATTTTAATCTGGCCATGTGACGTACGGGATATCCTTAACTCTCCTTTATCAGTCCCAGGTAACTGTTTGCACTTGTACCCTGACGACGACAGTCGCTGTCTTTATATTCATATTCAGTCCGTAAATCTGCTCCCTATTTTTAACTGTAAGTTCATGCATCGCAGTGTTTGCAAGCCCATACTTCGACGTCTGGGCATTGAGTAGCACTTGTTTAAAAGTAAACAGATTTAAAGACACTACAGATCTGGCAAATCATGCCAAAGAGTTTCACTCTGCAGTGTATCATGTGATGTTTCAGTGTACCATGTGACGTTTCAGTGGTGCATTACAGTTTATTCATTTGGCCTTTATCCAAAGAGATACAGAACTGAGAAAGCGGGGTCTGACAGTCCCTGGAGTGAATGCGGTTAAGAGCCTTGGTCAGGGGTCAAGATAAATCACTCTACAAATCCGGGGATTTGAACTGGTCACCCTCCAATCAGGAACAGCGTTCTCACCCCCTGAACCACTCACTGCTACCAGATACAGGCTAGTCCCACCCCTCTCTTTCTGATAGGCCGAGGCCAGCGCACAGATAGCATCAGCCAACATGCTTCGGAGCACCCGGCAGCTGGAAGAAACCATAAATAACTTCCAGATGCAGAAGCTGCAGGACATCAAGGTCTGTCGCAAGAGACAGCAGCTTTTAACTGGCTGAATACTTCAGCAGAACTCCATAACTGAAAACACTTCTCCATTTCAGAGGATCTTCACAGACTTCATCACCATTGAAATGCTCTTCCACACAAAATCGCTGGAAGTTTACTCTAGCACTTTCCAGAGCCTGAGCGACATGGACATTGACAAAGACTTAGAGGTAAAAGACCTTAAGTTGAGGTTTCCTGATGAAGACTTGGGTCCGTTTGCACTTTACTAGAAATCAACCAATTAGGCAACAAACACAATGTGATTGAAAGGAAGGTACTACTATAAAAATGATGAGAATCATGTGGTAGAGTCCCTCAATTTGTTGGCTAATAATCCCACTTGAAGGAACTGATAACCTTGTGTATTAACATGACTCATCCATGTAGTGGGTGATTCTTCACATCTCCTTTTGCTCAAACTCCCGCTTCCAGAGGTTTAGGTCAAGGATCCAGGTGCATGATGGGCTGTTGGACAATAAAATTCTCCAGAGTTCCATTCCTCTGACTTCCACAATGCCTCGCTATCCCAGCCCAACTCCCTCTACTCTGAAACAACTATCAGATTATCCCAGGAGGGTCAGTTGAATGACTTTTATTTAACAATAGTTACCACGTGATCTTTTCAGTAAGGGACTGAGCATTGATGGGTCGCTAAGAATCAGAGGGATTTCGAACCAGAAGGTCATTGGTTACAGCAAAAAATACCTTTGACGTTCTTGTTGCGTGTGAAGAATGGCGTGACCGCCAATGTGTCGCCCTCCTCAATGCAGAGTGAGACCCTAACAGACCCTAAACATTTTTTGCTCAACAGCATCATGAAAGTACACTGCAACGGCAGGAGGAAATGGAGGAGGAAGATGAAGAAGAACAGGAGGAAGAAGAAGAAGGGAAAAAAAGAGAGTCATACGCTGTCAAGTACACCAGAATGAAACGACAGCAATACGGTGGCGTATGATGCCCCTATGGTCTCCATGACAACACTTCCAAAGTAAATGTTCTTCACAATGCAATATGAATTAGTCAGAAAACACTGTGGCTTAATAATTCGCACAATGAATTCATATTAGTGCACAAATGATTCAATATAAAATATGTGGAATTAAGTAGTTACAAACTGTTATGACTAGCAAGCATTATACTGCATTATAAATAATCTTAAGTACCTTAAGTAAGGTATTAACACCTGTTTTAATGTTATTTCTGTAAAGCTGCGAGTTGCACATGACATCCTCATCTTTGAAAATCACTTTAAAAATAAAGAGGTTTTCTGTTACTGTAATCTATTACTTTTTAATTTATCTATCACTTGTTTAATAATCGATCTTCTAAATTCAAAGTTGTCTCGCATGCTGATAGTTGATGACTAGTGTGGCTCCAGATTATAAGCCAAAGGAATAAATTATATTTACTGTACCTACGTCAGGGACGGCATGCGGCACCGTAACCCTTATTATTTCCGATTTTCTCATGTCTCATTAGCATACTGAGAAATCACCATTTCCCAGTCCTTGAAAAGTCAGTTTTTATACCTAAGCTCTAAGCACAGGGTCTCCATACCACTTGTTCCCTCACTGTCTCAGCTCCTGTCAAACGAAAGGTCATCTAGTATTCAGCCTCGACTCCACCAGCAAGCCAGCAGTGCCACCTTCCTCGCTTTGTTTTTGCCCCGGGGGCATTTCCTTGTCCCCAAGACGTGCTTCTAATACACGTTTCCCTCACCTTAATGCAGTCCATGTAATTACCTTACCGTTTCGGTTTCTAGAACATTTGTGTGATTCACCTGTTACTAGAGGTATAATTAGAAATTCCGGACCCCCTGACAAAATGTCGCCCCACCCAATTTTAGGTATAATTTTATTCAAGGGCCCCTGTCGTGTTTGGCCCCTGGATCTAACACACGCTTTCATTTCCCTTGCCTGTTATATACAGATTTTAGACCATTAGACCCTCATGAAGTCATTCATCCAAGAGGTGCTGTGTCAAACTGCAAATCAAGAGAAGGAGAGCAGTATTTTCAATAGTAACAAGTCTACAAAAATAAAACCAAAAGCATTTCCCAGACTTCCTATAACAGTACAATAAAGAGAAAGATGGCCTGTAAGATATTTTGTAGACATTTCACATATCCCAGTTTCACTGCAGTTGAGCCTTGGCGCAGTGGATAAAAAGGATAGATTTCCCATTAATGACAATGATGGAGCATATCGTCTGAGTTTCTCCCCCAGTGCCTGTGATTGAGCGGCTCCAGTGGAGCCAGCGGCACATCCCACATGACTGGGCACTGAGTGGCTCCTTCTGAAGGTGCTAAGTGGGGAGCAGAAGGTGTCTAAAGCCTGCCAGCTGGAAGCCATACGCTCCACATCGCCACCCGAGGTGAAACCACCCTGGAACAGAACAATGAAGCAGTTCCTCCATGTGTCCCACATCTACAGTGCAGCCAGTCTCTTTCTGTGAGGCTGTCTGGGCAGCGCAGTACTGGGGAGAAAGCCGATTGGTTTGTCGTCTTTAGTAGACTGGTATGTGGCGTACTCATGTCAGAGCTGTGGAAGGAGCAGTGATCGTTGGCCACCACCAACCTACTAGTTCCTTCACAGGAACAGAGACCTCCTCCTCCCAGCTCTTTTTTCTGATCAGTAACAGCACGGGTGGCAGATCTCTCCCCAGCAGCTGAAGTTCAGATGTATCGAGAAATGATTTTGTGAAGATTATGGCACAAGAGCAATGCACTGCAGCAGGCAGTGTCGTAGTAATTCAAAGTAAATTGTCCTTTGCTGATATGGTGTTTGTATTGGGGAATCTGCTATAGATTTACCTGCTTTTCTCTGTGATGAACAGACCATTTAGGACACAAATTTTGTCGGATGGAATGGGGAACGTTATAATGCATCTCTTTGGAGTTAACTGATTTGGAGAGAAAAAAAACTAAAATCTCCATTTTCACTCTGAACAAATAACCTGCAGACATGTAGGATCCAAGAGGTGAAACATGGGACTGCATGGGGTTGCATGGGACTGCATGGGACTGCATGGGGTTGCATGGGACTGCATGGGACTGCATGGGACTGCATGGGGTTGCATGGGGTTGCATGCAGTTGCATGTAGTTCTTCTGCTAAGACTTTGCTGACAATCGGTGCCCTTGCCGCTCTACATGTGACCTTGTGGCTTCTCTTGCCACCTAAAGGAAACACTGCTTTATATCATTCATAATTATTTTACTGACTACAGGTAAGTTTGTCTCCAGACTTACCCCCCCCCCCCCCCCCAAAAAAAGAAAGACCTCTGCACTCTCCACATTTACTGTTGACTATTAGCTAATTACATTTCCCAGTCTTCAAGCAGTTGCTTTCCATTTGCTAAATATGCAAAGCATCTGTAATTCTTTCAAGCAAATAACATGAAGTTCAGCAGAATTTCAGCCAAAAATACTCATTAAACCTTTAATGAAACATATACGGCTTTCAGCTGATTACTTATCAATCAGTGAACATTTATTACAGGCCATGCTGCCTTCTAAACTTGCTTTGGTGGAACAGTGTTAGAAACCAGATACAGACAGAAGCAAACGATGGCCGATGAGGGCAGAGGTGATGCCTGACTATCGGTGACACAGAGTGTGGTTTTACAGCACTTCTTTCTGGTGGTCTGTGTTCAGGCCCAGGCTGTGCTGAGCACAGATGTTCTCTCTCGCATGGTGCAGAAATGAGGAAATGATGCTCATTATCACTCCCTGAGTTTAAAAGGATTGTACAAGTGTGAGCATGTGTCTAGGGGAAAAGGCGGTAATGGGCACTGCCACACACACAGCCCAGTCAGGCCGGTGCCAGTGTGGGGGCTGCGCAGGTGTGGAATGAAAACCCAGTCAGCTGAAACAACAGTGGCAGCCCTCACTGCGCTGATCCGCATCACGGCCAAAGCAAACAGCAGATCTGAGCTTTCCTCATGAGTCAGAGGCTGATGTGCTTTCTGCGGATGTACATCTAGAGGTATGCCGCCATTCAGACCCAGACTCAGTTACACAGCCACGTTCCTATAAAGAGATACGATGTGTGAAACACAGTCATATTCAGGACCGCAGCCATATTCAGAACCACATCCACGCAGCCATATTCAGGACCACATCCACGCAGCCATATTCAGGACCACATCCACGCAGCCATATTCAG
>JABJVO010000024.1:180655-217631 GCA_026770805.1 Boulengeromyrus knoepffleri
ACCACATCCACGCAGCCATATTCAGGACCACATCCACGCAGCCATATTCAGGACCACATCCACGCAGCCATATTCAGAACCACATCCACGCAGCCATGTTCAGAACCACATTCCCATAGTCATATTCAGGACCACATCCACGCAGCCTTATTCAGAACCACATCTATGCAGCCATATTCAGGACCACATCAACGCAGCCATATTCAGAACCACATTCACATAGTCATATTCAGGACCACATCCACGCAGCCTTATTCAGAACCACATTCACATAGTCATATTCAGAACCACATCCACGCAGTCATATTCAGAACCACATCTATGCAGCCATATTCAGAACCACATTCACATAGTCATATTCAGGACCACATCCACGCAGCCTTATTCAGAACCACATCCATGCAGTCATATTCAGCAACATCCAGCCATATTCATAACCACATCCTCACAGTCCTACTCAGAATGTAAATGATTAAGGTATCTCACAGGTCTGGGGAGTGAGAGGAACCAATATCCTGCATAAACATCATCAAATTTCTAGGAACTGCTTTGAGATCCCAGTTTTAATGTTAATGTGCCATTAAAATCCCTAAGCTGAGTGTGGCCTTGCTGATCTCCACAGTCAGATGCACTTTCCTGGGGCTTACAGGCTGCCTAATAATTCTGTGCTCTGAGAGTCAATATGTTGAATGTTCACAGAAGCACAGGCAAAACTTATGTAAGGGGAACCAGAGAGTTGTTTCAAGAACCACTAAATCCTCAGCCCCAATGTTCTATATTTAGTGGTAGGTGGCCCCTAGCTCTTTTCTGTTTTGATTTGGGTACATGCTTCAGGAAAGGTTGAAAAATCCTACTGTAAAAAAAAAACACCTCTCCACCACTAGAGGGCAGCAACAGGTCTCCTCTGGACCACAGCTTTGCAGATGATGCACGTGCCTCAGTACACGAAGACATGCAGTAACAACATCGAAAATGGGTCTATTCATTCCTGTCACTGTTAATAGATCAGCTTGGCCTAATTACAGCCCCACCTTTAACTTTCCGTGGATGTTCTCCCTATTTTCAATTTTTTCCTATTTCTCTATATTTAGCTTTAAACATGAGACAGTTATTCTTATATTTTAATCTATTAGTTAAGAGATGTAACAACCAAAAAAAGACTCACAGATGGCAAACCCTAACTCAGGACCCCCCGATTATTTTTTCAGTGAGGGCCGAATTGCATTAGCAACACGCAGATAAGGGCAGAGGGGGGAAGTTTGTCAGTAGTAAAATTTGGTTATCTGGGGGGGTGGGGTGGGGGGAATAGGCATCAATTGCATGGTCTGGATTCAGTTGCGTTTCCATCTGGGTGCAGTCTGCCAGTTGGTGACCACTGCCCTACTGTATCACCTACATGACCAGGAATGTAAACAGATCTGCTGTCTGAGGCCGTAATGCCCTCTAGAGTTTTGGAACATTACGGCACAGCATAAGCTAGCGACAATAACAGATCCATTCCAAGCATAAACATTATACATTGAGACAGATGCCATATTAAAATACTGTTTGTTTACTTGTTCTTGTTCCAAGTAGTAGCATGATTTTATTAATTTGTGAGTAATGTGTCTCACTATAGACCCGATTTTGCCCACAGGAAAAATAAAGGCCTCACTAAGCAATAATCTGTAGGAAAATGTGCTTAATACTCTGGTACCTCATTTTTATAACTCATTATATGAAATGAATTTATAAATCACTGCTTTCGGGCTGGAATGTAATGGTAGTGTTGTTCTGCCAAGGAACAAACATACTAGGTTGTCAGGCGACTGTAGAGGAGAACAAAATGCTGAAATTCAGCCACTAGTAATTTACCCACAATGCAACTGCAGCACATCCAGGGGTAATGGGGTGAAAAGCCCACTGCGGCGAAATCTGTGACTCTCTCTGGGGTACCCGGCTTGTTGTCACTATCTTGGCAAAGCAGAGAACCAGGAACATCACCAGAAGCTGACAGACACACACAGCCTTCACCGATACACCCAGCGGCCTTGGCTAAACAGTCCAGACGTCTCCTTGATTCACCCTTGAGGAAGGAAAGGACGAAATGGCTCTCAGAGAAGCACTCAGATCAAGGTTGGTTGGGAAGCTGACTATGCGTCCAGGAACAGAGCGTCAGAGCTTTCATAATTAATGATGGCAGCTGAGCCCTGCTGTGGGGAGCATTATGATGGAGAACGTCAAGGTGACGTTTGCCTGGCCACTGTGGAGGTGAAACACATCATTAGGACCTCTTATTACATCCCCTACAGATGACGCAAGTCCCGTCCAAGAGGACTGAGAGCTTACACACCCCCCCCAACCCCGTGTAGATTACTGTTGATAGGGGAGCTGCGAAGAGACTCTGGGTAGGTCTCCATTAAACTCTCTGCACTGACCACAGAAATGATAAAGAGCTCATCTACATAAATATGATTATGATTCATAACTATAGTCTTCATTAGGAAATATTACCCATACGTTCATTAAAAACTCCTTAGGTGTCAATCAACAGTAGTGAAAAACCTTAATACTGTATATAACAAAACATGGTTATGATGAAAAAGCCTACAGAGAACATCAACAACCAGTTTCTTGTGCCATTTAATAGCTGAAGCTAACAAAGATTCCATATTTTGGTTGCTGTTCATCAGAATGCAATAATTGCTATAATCCCAGTTTATTCGCCATAGAGTAACAAGTCTCTGAAACTCACATGTTAGTGTTCTATTAAAGTGTGAAACCCAGTCAGCTGGCACTAATACTGTTAACTGAGGGAAGCGCACTAACCTGCCTATAGTCGTTTTGCTGTGTCAGTCGCTCCATCTAAAAACATTAAGCTGGCACGGTTTAGTTAGCCAGGTGTAATAAGGTTCTCCAAGTCTGGAAGTGGAATAAGGTTCTGCGAGTTTGGGAAGCCAGTTTTAGCACCATTTTGAGGGGGATCCAAAAGCTAGAAGCCATACAGGGAACTGGAGAAAGGGAGATGGATACCGATCCATAGTTAGAACTGCCAAAGCAGTTACTGGCGCGCAGAAGGAAAGAGAAAACTAATAACATTGATCTCTCAGAGCTGTTCATTCCAGAGACATTTATTACATATTTCATGATACACAGAGGTCAGGGGACAGTCCAGATGTGCACAATTCAACGACAGGGACGAATATGGGATATGGAAATTTGCTGTTTGCAAATACATAATTTTTTTCCCAAATTATTTATTGAAAAATATCTGACAAACAAATTTTGGTTTCAATGAGAAAAATCCAATACATGGTGTTTAGTGATCTATAAAATGGAAAGTACAATATAACTAATTCCTTACTCTCAGAGTGAAATTTTTTTGTGAAAGTTTTTTAAAGATTTCAAATGTGAAAAAGTGCTTTAATATTTCTTGTTACTGATATTTCTGATTTTATAAATGCAAACAATGCATTTAAAGAGGACCTTTTGAAAATTGAAACATGCTGTTTCATTATTTTGTTGAGGTGTGCTGCAGAACAGATTTATAGTGTTTGTTTGGATGCACTGATTTGAACCAGCAGTCATTAAACCCATAGGGGATCGATGTTTTATTGTGCTTTTATAAATGAAGCAGAATGTTACTAACACTAAAATGTCACACACTCAATGTGAAGTTCCAAAGCTAATAGTGTTTCATTGTTTTCTCATTAATTTGATCATCAGACTGGTCATCATCTGAACCCGAGATACAGACGAGCACAAAGATCTGTAGTGTAAAGATCACTTAGCAATGACGAAAACAATTACGGAACTGGATAAGCTAGAACACATGATTATGATAAAAGGATCAAACATCTTACCATTAATTTGATTTGTGATTTGTCATAGTATTAGGATACTGTCAATGCATGATATTTTATTGAATATCACAGCCAGTGTTGGTGTAATCAGCTGTCTTCAGCTGGTCATAATTAGATTTGGTGTAGAAAATAACTCATGTTTTCTGCTCTTTGATTGTATTGACTTTGTTCAGTGTTTACAAACTGTACTGCTGTGAAAATGATTGCAGTGGGACAGGAGGGAGGATTGTGAAGAGTTGCTGTTTATTCTACTGCACTGACAAATATCGCCACCCAGTGGTGGGGAGAATCTTTGCAAAGAGAAGAAGCCCCAGACACTTTTATCCAAAGCAACTGATGGTGAAGGTCAGGGCCAGAATTTAAGTGGGTTTACTGGCATTAGAACCCAAGAACTTCACATTAGTAGTGGAGCAGCCTCCTTATTGAGCTACTGAAGCAAACATGCTCAGCGGAACCAACAAATAATAGAGAAAGCAGGATCAGAAGGTCCCTGGGGCAATTAGAGGTTAATCGTTCAAGAGCCCAAAGGTGGAATTACTCAGTGAACCATGGCACTGGAATCAGTGACCTTCTGATCACAGGAACAGCACCAGAACCAAGCGAGCCACACACCACTTGGTACCACATTCCCAAACCCTGACTGCTGTGTTACATAAAGCAACTGGGACTAACGCACACCCAAAAACAATCCCAGCAATGATGTCTGTTCAGCAGCAATGCATTCTGGGCCACAAGGCACGCTACACGAGGGTTCAGCTGGAAAGACTGAGACACTCAGTGCTATTTAGGTTCTTCACAAATCAGGGAAAGTTAATCAGTCAGCTGCAACTCAGATGGCTGTAATTCCACACCAAAACCTGGCATCATAAAATCAGTGACACAGCCATGTATCAGTGTAGGGGAATTCCCTGACAGGCAGCTAGGCGGAACCTTGGGCACACTGGTGCTTCTAGATTTTCAGTGGGTTGTTCTAAAACACATTACAGGGGCTACTGAGAGTCAGCATAAGGATTCCTACTCAACACATACTGCCTGATATTAAGGCATCCAAATGTTCCTTTAAGCCACACACCGTGTCAGTTCCCCTACAGGATGTGTATATACAGTTTCGCATCCCAGTATTTGGGGACCCCCACACAGTCCACATTTTTGCTTCCTCCCAGCTCCCAACACACCAGAACCAAACAATCTAGAATGCCAAATACCTGGAACAGGTGTATTGGGAGCTGGGAGGGAGCAAAATGTGGGCTATGTGGGGGATTCTGGTTTCTGGTGTAACACTGGTGTAAATTTGACAACCGTCTGGTCGAAATACTCATAAATACAAACACATGAGTTTCCAGGAATGGCGACGCAAACGGCTGCTGAAATAGAGGAGATGATGGACTGATAAAGAGGTTCCTTGAGATGCAAATACAGTGATGTGTCGCCGTTTGACAGGATTGGTGACGATGATGAGTGCTGACGCTGTCGCGATTGGCTCCCACCTGTGAGAGCAGGCAGGGGTCAGAGAGCACAGGGGAGTAGGGAACTCGGGGGCTGGCTCATCAGCCTGGTAGGCGGGGGGGACGGGGGGAGTTCATTCGGGCCTCAGTGCTGAGACTAAGCTGTGCCTCCTAACAAAGGAGACAAACTGGATGCTTTCCCATGATGCACCAAGACGCTTTGCTGTGCACTGGGGCCCCGGTTGTGCTGACAGCTACATTCCTGTCCTAAAGTGGCTGAGCGTGAGTGAGGAATATGGGGCATGTGGCATGCAAGCCCAAGTCACGGCCGCTTACAAAAGAGGCATCTGCATTCTCACGGAAGGGCTGCCTGGAGCAGCGGCAGGGGAGCAGCGGCATAGGAGCAGCGGCATGGGAGCAGAAGAGAGCCGTTCCCTGTGTGAAAAAAAACAAAACAACAAACCTTGTGCTTTTTAAACACACCCAGTTTCATGTGTGTATAGCATAAATAAGAGCTTCCAACTAGAATGCAGGCATATTTTGTATCTATATTTACCATTTTTACCCCAGTACAAAAGACTCAAGATGAATATGTACATTCTGCGTACCGGTATATCTGCAAAAAATGTAGAGAGCCAGAGGTGACTGTTTCTCATGAATCGGAGGATGACCTCCACTGACCTTCATAAAGAATGGGAAACATTAAGTGCTGTTTAGTGCACTGCTAGGACAGTTCATAACAGGCTCCAAGTAGCAGGACCGAAGTCCCATAAAGCAAGGAAGCAGCCCTTCAGTGAGGAGCAGGGAAGAACCAGACTCCAGTATATACACACATATAATATATATTATTCACAGACACACACCCATAAACAAAACAAAAAATCGTGCTGTGGTCTCTTAATTTTTTCCAGAGCGCTATATAATAGGACAAATCTTTATTCTTTTATCACGCCCATTTTTAATCTCGTTATCCATGTCCTTGTTCGGTGGCTGTTTTTCACCCAGTGACCAGACAGTGGCAATTCTGCTTGTTACCCAGTGCTTCTGCAGGCTCTGTTGCCGGGGCCGTGAGCAGACAGCGTTTTCCCCCTGTGCATATCAGGTGCCTCCACCACGGATCACATTTAGCAGCAGATTAGCGGAGGGCAGATTAGCGGAGGGCAGCTATGCGGCGCTCCCAGCAGGCCCAGGGGCGTGCACGCTGTCTTAGGCTGGCTGCAGCTATCCCCAGTGGCCCCAGCTGTTTCACCAGCGGGGGCATTCAGTGGGACCCTCGCAGACATTCCAGATCGTTGGGGAGGGGGGGGGTGCGTGACTCTTAGACCACTGATCTGTTCTGCGTCTGTGCAGCCTCGCTTCACACCCTGGGGACTCCAAACCGGGCCAGAATGGGTGGAAACACAGCACATGCACAGTGGATTCGTCCTACTTTCCCAAGGCAAGAGATATTTATTGTAAAGCTGCATATAATAACACTTACAGAGCTTCAGCTTAAACTTGTGCCGTATAAACCCAGAAACCCACCTCTAGCGGAATGTTCTGGGACTCTCCTGATCATGGATGCCAGCTACCCGACACCTGGAGATCTATTCACAGAAAATTAAAAACAAATGAACACAAAGGATTGTCTGCCCACGCCCCCATTTCAACAACTTTTACTGTTGCCACAATCGCCCCCCCTCCCCAACACTCGCACGGTTCATTGCTTTGAACCACCTCCCTGAAATCAATATGCCTAAGGTGAGATGTCAGCAATAATGACGGGCAGCGATCGATACACAATTTTATCAGGGCACAGTAGGGCTACAACCTTAATGGTTTGGTCCAAATGAAAACAATTCCAAATTTGGGGCCTCTGATTAAATTTCAGCTGACACTATTAGATTCAAATCTTTGTTATTAAAAAAAGCAAAGGTTGCAGGACGTGTTTTCTGCGCTCCCTCCTCAGGTGTGCTGGGTCCTTTGCTGGGAGGTAGATCTGCGTTATGAACTGCCAGGATATGGTTCCGCTGAGGCTGTCTGAATGAATTACAGCCTATTGGCCATGGGGATTACATCAGCCGCAGCCGAATAAGCATGCGCGGAGGAAGACCTCGTCCCCTAGAAGATACCGCATAGAACACAGAGCAGTGTGTCTGAACCTCTCTGTGTGCCTTGCGTGTTCTTCCGTGAACACGCAAGTGTGTCTGTGACGCCAAGCAGTCCTTTGTCACCCACTTCACAGACTGCAGACGTGCTGGAAGCAACCAAATACTCCCAGTGCATGTGACGCTCGTATACAACCCAAGGTGCTACAAATACGGCAAAGTCACCATAAAACGAGAAGGAAGGACTGACCTGGCAGGAATGCTAACACTGAAAGGCTAAGATAAGTAATGAAGGCACCATGCGAAAGATCAGCAGAGGTTAACATGCTCCCAGCACAGTGACATTTTACAACATTTTCAGCTCATGTGTTTCGCTAGCAGTTCAAGCAACAGCCTTTGTTTACGTGTGTTCCGGTGGTCTGCAGGTGATTGGTTACGTGTGTTCCGGAGGTCTGCAGGTGATTGGTTACGTGTGTTCCGGTGGTCTGCAGGTGATTGGTTACGTGTGTTCCGGAGGTCTGCAGGTGATTGGTCATGTGTGTTCCGGTGGTCTGCAGGTGAACTATTTACAAGTTAGGGATGTGATTAGATTAACCAGTGTTAAATTAACCTGTGACCTAAACATTCACATAAATGCATCCGCTTCCTAGTTGACATGGAATCACCTACGTTTTCCATGAGTAGTTCAAGCCACCTGAAAAAATGCTCGATATTTAATCATCTTAGTAACATTAACAAACTCAGGAAGTGTTCTAATATTGTGAGCGGTTGTTAAACTTCTTGTTTAAACGTTACTGTCCCTAGGCTTTTACAGCAAATATATATCATGGTTTTCTGGACCCATGCAATCACTTATGGGATAATTTATTTGTGTTCCCTCTCTCTCTGTTTATCCACTTTGAATAACAGGAAATGTTTTGACAGACAGGAAACTCCAGCCAATGCCAGCAATAGAATTAAAAACCTGAATTCTAAGGAGGCCAATAGAGGGGGAAGGAATACCTCAATTTGATGAATTGCAGCTTGGAAGAGGCTGCTGGCCATTGTAAGACACACAATGGCAAGTAAGGTCAACGGGGACCAATGAGGAGATGGATGCCAAATGCTGCACCAATCAGAGTCCATGGATTCCAGGTCATGACCTTTCATGTTTTCCTAGCTTCCTTCCTTTCCCACTGCACAAGAATTCCATGCACATATGTATCCATGATTAAAATAGTTATAAAGTTATACAAATGTTGTATTCAATGACATTTACCACTTCCTCTTAGACCATGTTTCTGAAATTGGAAAATTTTTAAATAAAGGTTTTATGAATTTCGATAGATTCTGTGCTACGTTGCATTATTGATTACTAAGCCATGCTTCTGAGTAAATTGGGCTATATTATTTTTTTGTACCCTTGAATGTGAGTATTCTCATTTAAGTAAAATTATGGAAAGATCAGAGATCTAAAATACTGGGAAGGACATCAAATACTCACCTACAAATCCCAGGGCAGCAGTGTGTCTTGGTCTGATATCACACGTAGCAAGTACAAAGCTACCTAAGCTAATGCTTCATATTTTCTTCTGAGTTCATTCTACAAAACACATGCTAATAAGGAGGAAGAAGGACTTCCATGAAGTTTGTGTCTGTAGGACAAGGTTCCCCAGTTCCGGTCCTGGCGGGCCAGAATCCAACACAGATTGCAGATTTCCCTACTCTAACACATCAGCGAATTACTAGGTTTAGTAGATGTATCTGAACAGAGAAATTTGTTCTCCAGGACCAGAATTGGGGAACCCTGCAGTAGATAATGGTTTCTGGATACTCAGTCTCCAATAATACATCTTACAAGGAGATTAGAGGCATTAAATCAAACACTGTGGCCCTTTGATCCTGTCATTCAACATGTTGTTGACTTTGAAGGAGAAAGTACCGATAGGGACACATGGACACAGTCAAGAAGGAAGGAATTTTCTCCTGCCTTAAATTCAGCTACGGTCTTTTCAACTGAATGTCACACATGCACACTTTCATCCCTGTCACCTTCATGTGACAGCAGTTTGTATGTGTAGCTCTCCAGGAATTCTTTCTGAGAAGGAATGTTAAGCAGAGATTGATAAACTCTTCTAGGAATGCTTTCCTCATATGGAAAATTCTGCTAAGGTAAACACTGCCATTTCCAAGCAGCAAATAGTCGTCCCCCATGATTATTCTGTTTTTCCAGTAATGACCAGGCTCCCCAGCCATTGAAGAACGGCCCACAGGGGCATTTCTCTGGATCCTTTCCCAGTTCTGTGAAAACCCTCCAAATTCCCCTGTTGTTCTATCACCCAGAGTCCATCTTAAGACAAAGAGCGTAACGTCACATGACATAGTTAGTTTATATGGGGTGATATGGGAATCTTAACAGCGCAGTTATCTTTAGCCGTTTTCAGCACTGAAGAAATACCTAGTTCTGTGACTTTGTGGCAGATAAATAAACATCTATTTCTTGACAAAAGGTTAATGAAAAACTACTTAAAAGTGACATGTATCTGTGTGGCATCAATCTGTTTCGTGACGCTACCCTTTAAACTATAGCAACAATACCAGCTTTGACAGACATTAAATTTCACAGTTATGACCTGTTCGTCCTGATCTTCTTCTTCAAGGCCACATTGTGCATGGTGTGCACGTTGCTCTAGAAACCTTACATATTAGATTACTGACTGAATGCACTGCAGGAGATGCTCTCAGTTTCTGGCCATGCTGTTCAAGAACATTATCTAAGGGATAACATGCCATTTCTCATATATTACCTGCTCTCAGGAGAGGCTCCTCCCTCCCGGCTAAAAGAATCGATCTCGGAGGACGTCATGCATCACACAGAGCGGCTCAGGGAAGAACGCGCACGGCACACAGAGAGTCTCAGGGAAGAACGCGCACGGCACACAGAGCGGCTCAGGGAAGAACGCGCACGGCACACAGAGAGTCTCAGGGAAGAACGCGCACGGCACACAGAGAGTCTCAGGGAAGAACGCGTACGGCACACAGAGAGGCTCAGGGAAGAACACGCACGGCACACAGAGCGGCTCAGGGAAGAACGCGCACGGCACACAGAGTCTCAGGGAAGACCGCGCACGGCACACAGAGCGGCTCAGGGAAGAACGCGCACGGCACACAGAGAGGTTCAGGGAAGAACGCGTACATACACCACGGACTCTGCATAAACACCGCCACGGAAAGTCTCCTCAAATTCATTATAAAGTGTAATTAAAATGAACTTTGCCTCATTTAGGAGCTCAGTCAGATTTTAAAAGCCAGTGAACACCAATTAAGTCACCACACAAGACCTCTTCACATTTTATGACACAGAGCTACAACATGTGTAATGTCATATTTCCAAAGCTGGCCAGTTAGGTAACAAAGAACAAACATAACATTGTTCAGTGAACTGGGAAGGAAGCTCAGAAATTACAAATTGGAAGTGTTCAGGCTTTGCTTGAAGTCTGCGTACCGAGGAACACGGCACGGTCTGCTCGTACTCCTGAAATCATTCACTGCTGTGTGGGTCTCTGTGTACAGCCACTGTATTCCCCAATGAGAGAAGCTCACCTCCTTACTGACACCCTTGAGGTTGACCTTGACATTAATACTAGAGGAGCACCAGATGACTGGACTGATCCTGCAAATTATGCAACGATTTAGACAAGAAACTTTGGTGCTGCAGACACACGTAGGCCTCTGGTGCTGCTTCCTCCACAGGATCGGGTGCCTTCTCCTTAGGGAACGGCCATACATGAATTCCCACATAGTAGCTGTCAATAAAACTGATGTGGAAAAGCAAAACCACCGTAGAAACTGTTGCTCACCATTGAATTCTTAAAATGTACTAATTTCTTTAATCTGATAATTGCACAAAATATATGAATCCAGCTTGATGCAGTACAGCTAAAATACTCACAGAATAACATGCAAAGCCTTGATTTCCATGAGAAATGCCTTTAATACAAGTATTAACAAAATGTAGGCAACATTACAAATTCACCATAAAAAAAAACAAAATTCAGCAGTACATGCAAACAGCTGAAATACTATAATCAACATTCAGACACAACATTTCAACACAAAGACGAAGACATAAGCTGTGCTACACATCAGATGCATTGCATAGATTAAAAAAATATATAGATTTACCTTAGGCTGTTAGTGACATAATGTCACACATACTAGACAGCAGACTCTGTGACAGAAAACTGGTACGTTAACCGGAAACTATTCACAGAAGAGTGGCAGCAATGGTGTCAAGTAAGGAGGTGTGGACACTGTAAGGAGGTGTGGAAATTTAAAGGAGATGTGAACACTGTAAGGAGGTGCGGAAATTGTAAGGAGGTGCGGACATTGTACGGCGATGTGGACATTGTACGGAGGTGTGGACACTGTAAGGAGGTGTGGACACTGTAAGGAGGTGTGGACACTGAGTGCCCGAATGGTTTTCTTAAAAGTGCACTATGTGGAAAAATGCGCCTGCATCTCAGGTGCAGCCCTCAGTCAACATGGCCGGCACACTCTCTCCCTCCGTGCCTCACTATGCTCCATTGCCACATGTGGCGTGAGCAGTTTCCACCTGCTGTCCACAATGATGACCCAAAGAACTAAAGACATCATGGAGGAGGCCTGAGAGCGGACCTAAGAAAGTGATGTGCAGGCAATTAGCAGCACTATTTATTCATTTAAATCTGCTGATCTGTGGCAACGCTGGTGAGAACAAACTGCAAAAGAGCATCCAACTAACATTGTAACTGTAACCTGACACATCAGCTCTAAACACAAGCTAATGAGCCTTGCAGATGCTGGAAAAGCAGATAACAACATGCTTCCTCAATCGAGAACCATTTCTTGAAATGTAACTATTATGCAACTCTACTAAACAAATGTTTCATGAGCTGATTATTGGTAATGGGTCCCACATATTAGTGATGAAACAGCTTTTATATGTTGCACAGATCAGCCTTAGCTTTAAAGACAACAACAGTTAGCAACAGTCATGCTGAAAAATTCTCTTTAGGTGAAAACAAATGACCATTACAACAAGGAAAGATGCTGATATTCTTAACCAGTCTGACTGTAAAGCAAAATCAAATGCAGCAAAATAAATAAGAATAATTCATGATTTACAGCCTTTGGTTGATGGCAAAATGCAATCAGTTCCTGTAGCAATTAAATTATTTTTTCTACATCTCACAGGTGAGATTTTTCCTGACTTTGTACAAAGGCTGAATAAGTGGGAAATAGTGGAACAGTAGGGGGATGTAAACCAAGAAAAGGACGGCCTACATTCAACCTCTCAAGAAAGATGTAACTTTAAGGCCATGATGACAGACGATCTTATTAATGTTAACTGCAATAACAAGAAATCGAGTAAAAATGTTAGCAGCTGGCCTTGTTTACAACACAATGTCCACATTCAGAACAAATAAGGACAGCTTACACTAACTTTACATGATTAGAACTACTGTTTATACTTTTCGTATTCGAAGCCAAAATATTCCCAGCATCTAAAACAATTACAAGCCAAACAGAGTCAAAAAAAAAATATTATGAGAAGCTTCAAAAAAATATTTACCACCCAAGAGAAACTTCAGCATGCTTCTTGAATATATGTACAATCACAAGATTACTGCCCTATCTGGAGCTGCTATTTAAGAGTTGGCGGAACTTACATCTTAGTTAAAAGTTCAAAAGCCCCCCGAGAAACGACTTCTCAGTATTTTAACGGTATCCAATACTCTCGTCCCAAAGAGTTTCACTTCCAGCGATGCCTTCAGAATTACCAGTAGTACACATCATTCTTATGCTAATGGTGCCCATCTAGACAGAGAGAAAGGCTTTTAGAGAACTGGGACATTTCCTGAGTAGGACTTGCAATGTCTATCGGAGAGATATAGGTACAGTGATACACCATTGCTAATGCAAAAATAGCAAGCACTTGTCATAAATATACATATTTTCAGCTGTGGAGACAGGGCCCTATATCCTTTGTACAATTAAAATATATGTAACTGCACAAAATAGGAAGTATTTACAATTATTTAATATCTAATATTAGGGCTAGAGGGAGACGGTGTCAGAAGGATAACAAAGGATGAATCCACAATATATATATATATATATTTTTTTTAATAATTAAAATATTCTTGTTCTGGAATAGCAGCTAGTCTCAGTTATGGCTAGTATATACTGATTTTGTTGGATCTTGTAAAAATATTTACAATCATTAAACATATGACAAACCTAAATAAATATATCATCTTGTTTTACCGGAACTATATTAAGTTCATACTATAAATGCCTTTGTATGAGGTAAAAATATTCCAAGAAATAAAAAAGTTATAATCAGACTCCACACAGAAGCCCATTTCCCTTCTAATTTGATATAATACAGGCTAACGACACTACTTTTAATATACCCTTCTAGAGAACACAGTTAAAGCTAAAATATTTCATTGCACGTTAAACACACCATTAAACCGACAATCAATAAGGAATACCAAGTTGCTACATGTACTGGTCCTTCATGGCTCCACACCATAGTTAATTATAAGCATAATTGCTGATAAATTTATTACTATATATTACTAATCACAATTCTCGACACTTTAGGCATATTTGAGGACATTCACTAAAAATCAAATTCTGTAATTACGTTTTGGTCAACTTCTTATTTAGATATTCAATCTAAACATTACATTGAAGCGAAGAATTTGCATTACACTTTGCATTAAAACAGATCATATAATGGTTGTACAGTGGACAGTTCTGTAGAGGTAAATTACTTTCACAGTGTTTTGCAGCCATTTTAAATTGACGGTGACAGCTCACAAGGTCACAGATTGAGAGCGAAAAAAAACATCACTTCTCTCGAACCTACACGATAAAACAAGAGCGACACATCCGCGGATTCAATTAAAAATAACCCTTCTCCAAATAAAAACAGGTAAAGAAATGTGTTTAAAGAAAAATACGTAAATTCAAGTTTTTTTACACCGCTAAATTGTGTTATTTTGGGTTAAAGTCGGTTAAAGGCGAGTGTAAAGTAAATTCCTGTCCATTGGCCATAGTCAAATGAATATGGAACTGCCTATTCCAGGGGTACGGATGGACAGACAACCAACGACCAAATAACCACGATGAGAAAATGCAGACACAATTTAACGTTACATGGACCTGACTCGAAAGGACAGTCGTTAAGTGGATGCAGATTTAAAAAAAAATGAAAAAGGTCGTCTTATATACCATGGGGACGTAAATATGCTTTACTTTAATGCCTTGCTCTTGGCGGAAAGCATTTGATCGATGCAAAAGCTTGAACCATTCGGCAACATGCGTGGAAGTAGACTTCCTCTGTCCATCACCGGGGTTTCTGAGATATAGAGGAACATAAAACGCAGCATAAATAAAACACGGACATCCCGACTTTGGGTCTCTAACAGGTGAATTGCTTTTTCCGGCTCACAGCCAGACCATGAACTGTATTATTATTAAAATATGCCTTGTTAATGCACTCGTTATGCCCCTTAATGCAAATACGACGAACGCTATATAAAATGAATCCAGCCGTTCTCCCATTCTCTGGGCGGAGAAATTTTAAACCTGTGCCGGCGCACTTTATAATTATTGCCATTATTGTTGTCCCAGAACTCATTGCCACCAACGGTGTACTTGATGGCAAACTGAAGGGTGCCTCCGGTCTCCAAAAACGCGGGCGTGATGATTTTGAAGGAAAACTTATCCGTCGCCCCGTCGCTGGACTGGGCAACGTAGGACGCCTGCACGTCGAAAAACGTTAACCAGTTATTGAGGGTATATCGCAGCAGGACGCTCTTCTCGAAAGCCAGGTTCAAAACGCGCACCACGCCGGACATGCTGAACTCGTCAGTCTCCACAGATTCCAGCAACACTTTGACTTCTTGCACTTTCTCCATGAATCCCGGTAACTGACCGGGGTTGACAAACTGGGTTTCCATGCAAGCCGGCTGGTTGGTTATTTTGGGGAAGTTGTTTAAGTGCATGGCATTTCCCCGTTTGAATTTGTCGAGGATCCTCTGCGGAACCTCCGGCATGTCTGCATCGCAAAAATGCTTCACAGAAGTCAGTTCCAGACCCAGGGAATCCGCGAATCGCACCTTTTTCTGGCTGGTCGGGCTGCGACTCCGCGCAATCTCCAGCCGGGCTCTCTCCACCGGGGTCGGCAGCGATTTGCATCTTCTTCGCAGCGTCGGACTTTGCGGAGGTTTCAGGAAACATTCCCTGCCTCTCGGTCTCTCGTCGACGACCTGATCTTCGGCGGTTTCACTGGCAGGCTCGCTGTCTTCTTCCCCGTCCTCTTTCCTGTGGCTTGCCGCTGCCAGGCTTCCGAATAAACCAGCCATACAGCTGTAATTCCTGGGGATGCAACTGTTAGGAGGTAACATTACAACAACTGAATGCGCTGCTAGGTTTTCCATATAACAGTAAAAGAGCCTAGAAGGAGCGTAGTCGTGAGAGCAGCCGTCAGGTGCCTGAATTTGCACACCGGAATGGTGGTTGCTGTCGTCGTGCCTGTGACACTGCGGATTTCTGAACCAATCTTCTTAGAGCTAAAGCAAGTGCACATGACATCACGAGCGATGGAGAGGGTACTCCTCTTACATCATATATAGTATTCACGGGTGTAATTTCTTAGACGCGTGGACATCAATGTATGGGATTCCCTGATGACAGGACCTCAGCAGGCGCGTGGATGCACGGGGCCCGTGCATTTTGTTGTAAAAGGAGTTTGCGGGACTGCAGCGCACCGCAAACCCACAATGCGGCACATGGGTTAAGATACAGGAAGCAGGCGACGTGCTGGATTGCTCGTTCCTATCTTGGCCAAGTGCCGAACTAAAGCCGTCATTACTTTTACAGAAAATGAATATCCCTAATGTGGAGTTACTTAACATTAAAGAAACTTTATTTCCTGGCAAGGTATTACTCCACTGGAGTATTGCTTTTATTCAGTATATCATTAGTTCGTAGAATAATAACTAATGATACGTTGTCCGCTTTCTGTTTTTCATAAAAATTCATAAGAATTCCTTTTAAAGTTTTGACCAATGCCAGACTAGACTTTTATCATAGCCTACTTTATGAAATTCGACGTGTTGCATTCGCATTCGTCATATCGCAGATGATCAAAATGCATTTCTCAAGTAAACAAAAAAGTAAGAAGCAACAATATTGCTACAGTAACAGTAGAAACAAGATAATTAAAAATTATATAATTTGCGTCTCGGGAAAAATACACAGGAAATTTAACCCACAATTCTGCAGACATCTTGAATATACATTTATTTGAATATAAATTACCGATTACTAACTGTAATTTTTTTTGCTGAGACACATTATGATCATTATCCTGCGTATCTTTACAACTATGTGTGCATGCGTGTGTGTATATTAAAGAATACGCCCACTTTCTGACAACGTCACTTCCTTGGTGAAGTGACGCTGTCGCGGTGGGTTCCGTAGCAACGGATCACGTGTCCAAACACACAATGCCACTAAACACGTCCTGCCGTCAATGAAGTGGCGCGATGTACGTTTTGCACATCCAAACACCGAGGCCAATGTTCAACGGTGAATGGGGGCTAAGAAAGCACGCTAGTCTCCAAATATGTCTGCGTCGTGGAATGGGCTGCACTATGCTTCATCACTATATACGAATGTGTACATTTTTGTGCATTTTGCCTCGCCGTAGTGGCATGCCGTGAATCGGTGCTATTACAGTGTAATCAAAACTCAACCGTTTCAGCTTTAAACGGTAACTTTCTACTCAGCGCACAATGCCAAAGGCTTCTCCCAAATCGAAAACGTTCAAGAAAAGCGCAAGTGCTTCTGCTGAAAATAACGGCCAGAAACCACTTATAGAGAAGTGCGGTCGGACCGTGGAATACTGGCAAGGTGCCGGCAGAGAGCACGTTGCCGCCCTCCTGGACATCAGTGAGGAGCGTTCGGCGCTGGAATTGGGTCCGTACGACAGTCCCGCCGAGTCAGGCTGGGACGAAGCGGTGAGTGACGAATTACTTAACAGGCAAAGGCGAAAGATAGAGTTTGATATTTGCCGGGGTGGGGGGCACAATTTAATAAATTTCCAATGCTCTTAGGTTTAGCTTGGATTGACTGCTTCTGTTAAATTTCTTCTGTGTGCATCAATAAGAGACTAATTGAAATGGTTACTGGTAATATTTATGCTGTTTATAAGGTGGGGGTGGCCAGTCTTATCCAGAAAGCGCCTTGGTGTATGCTGGTTTTCACTGCAACTCCCTAATTAGATCACTAATTAGAGGACTGATTAGCAGAAGAGTCCTCAATACCTGGGTTTGAACAGCTGACCGAAAGATTACCCCAAAAACCCGCATACACACTGACCCTTTGCGGATACGATTGGCCAGCCCTGTTTTAAGCTGACATTTTAACTTTAAAGAAACATTTTGTGCTGTTTCCAGGTTACAGGCTGGCAGAGCTGTCCGCCGCTCGCCTGCTTCTCTCGCGCTCGGAAGGGAGAGACAGATTACCACTGTCTTCTGTGTGCCGACATCAAGCCAACAAAAGTCCCAGAATCGAAGGAAAACTGCCCAAGAAACCCAATTTTATCAGATGGCCATCAAGCAAACAAAGAGACTCCATCTACAGAACGGTCTTCGAGGTCTGCCGTTTACCCAGGAGGCAGAGGGGAACACGAAAGCCATGAAAACGCAGCTGGGATTGTCCATCTGGGTAGGAAAACCCCTGAAGACAGGCAAAGGCACGTCCAGGGTCCTGTGGTGGCGAAAAACTGGCGTATTACCAGTATTATCAATATCTTACCACCAGTCATGCCACCAGGGATGGCATCTGGAAATTGGACGATTCCCCCCATCCTGAAGAAAACACAGAATGCCACTGGTGGTGTCACGAGAGAGGATAGGTCACACTGCACAAACGTAGCGAGGAAGAAGGCCACTGGTAAGCGAAGAGGGAATCTAGGTCCCAGTGCTCCCACAGAAGATGCAGGTGCCGTCATCAGCCACGGTTCCCTTTCAAAGGCCTTCCCAGCCTCCTTCAGCAACCGCATACCCAAGACGGGGGATGCCCCATTCGGCCCCTATATGGCTGCATTGCCACCCATTTCCTGGCCTTTTGAGAAACAACAAAAAACAGAATTACCTCAGCAGTGTAGTACACAGGAGTACAGAGATCCAGACGATTTACAGTGTGTTCCTGTGAAAGCAGTGAGTGAAACAGCCAAAGACAGTGCTGTTGTCCAGAGCCAAAACCATCTCTCTGACAACTCAGCATCTCCAGAACTCTTCTCACCTCTTTGTAATTAAGTAATATACTATTGTTTTCTTATTAAAATGTCTTTTCCATGTTATTCAAGTTGAATGATATATTCACTTACTGATTGGTTTCATTTAATTTGGATCAGACATAATATTCAGGCTCCTTTGGTGAAGATGCCAGGTGTCTTGTAGTTTCAATTCAACTTGACGCAGCCTGCAGAGCGGCAGTGTGTTCTTACGGTGGCACGAGGCTGTAGGTTTGTAAACAGTTTTATTGGGAAGGCTTTATAATGCAGATGAAATGAGATGAAAGTAACTTGAAATTGATGCACTTAATTCATTTCAAGCCAATTCTTGTGGATGAAAAGGCACACATATTTTCCCCAATATGTACAACCATGATTTAGTGGGGAGAAAAGATGGTTAAAAACATCTATGTAAAAATAGGTGTGGAATGTGTACACCCATGCTGACAGGTTGCATAATTTCATGGCAGCGTTTACTACCACACAGACCAGCTTTTTCGTTGCTAAGCAACTGTAGTCCTTTTTTCAAAATCTGATAGCTGACAGGTTAGACATTCTGATACATTACATGAATGCCCTCAGTATTAACATTTCACTACACTAATATCTACCACCTCAATATACTGTACTTGACTGAAAAGTTATGGGAAATTAGCATTAATCTGGTAAGAACTGAAACAGGGCGAGGAAGTTTATGGTGTAGAACCATTAGATTTGTATTTAGAAGAAGTGGAGATACAAGCCCTCAATTCCATCAATAGTGATGGGGAACGTGAACTCACTGGCTAATAAGACTGACGAACTGGCTGCCTTGGTAAGGAACCAGACGTTGTTCAGAGAACGTAGTCTGAAATGCCTGACGGAGACGTGCCTAACTAGCTGCATTCCCACTGCTAACGTGGAGCTACCGGGATTCAGCGTGGTTCGCTTGGACAGAGATAAACTTTCCGGCAAGAAGAAGGGAGATGGACTGGCACTGTACATAAATAACAGATGGTGTAATCCCGGTCATGTTACAGTTAAAGAGACTGAATGCAGTAAGGATGTGGAGTAACTAGCGGTTAGTCTCCGGCCGTACTCCATGCTGAGGAAGTTTTTGCACGCCATTGTTGTCTGTGTTTACGTTGCGCCACGAGCCCTTCTGGACACAGTGTGTCACGTCATTCACTCTACAAAGTCTCCAAACTCAACACACAGACGCTTTTTTTGCGATCTCTGTGGACTTCAATCATGTAACACTGGATTCCACCCTCACTAATTTTTACCAGTTTGTTGAATGCCCAACTAGGAAAAATAGGACAATAGACCTCATGTATGCAAACGTAAGGGATGCATACAGCTCCACCCCCCTGCCCCCACTGGGAAAGTCTGACCACAACCTCATTCATCTTTAGCCAAGGTACAAGCCACAAGTACAGAGGCTACCAGTTGCTACATGCACCTTCAGGAAGTGGACACCAGAAGCAGAAGAGGCCTTGAGAGACTGTTTTGAATCCACTGACTGGAGTGTGCTACAGAATGGAGAAGATCTAGAGAAGGTCATTGCACAAGACATTGCACAACGGACTACCTGAACTTCTGCATGGACATTGTAGTTCCCACAAAGACTGTGCGCTGCTTCCCTAATAAATCTTGGGTGACCAGTGATGTGAAAAACCTCCTTAATAAGAAGAGGGTGTTTAAGGATGGTAACTGAACTGAGGCGTGTGCAGAAGGAGCTCAGAGCGTCTGAAAGAGGCAAAGGAATCTCACAGGAAGAAAGCTGAAAGGAAATTGGGAAAAAAACAACATGAAAGAGTTATGGAAGGGGATGAAGCAGATTACAGGATGCGGGAGGAAACAGCACCAGGGCAGAGAGTGATGTGGCCAGAGCAAATCAGCTAAATCATTTCTATAACCGTTTTTTTTTATAAACAGAAACACGTATCACGCGTCTTTGATATTACCAATCTCAGGCTACTTAATACCAGGGGTCCTTCAGCGCTGTGTGGGTATCAGGTGTCTCCAGTCACCGTATGTGCATATTCTGAAGTTAGGCTTTCATAATCTCAAAGCAAGAGAATTTAAAGCATGAAGTCCAGAAAAGTAGTTTAATGTATATACAACCTCATAGTGACCAGTTGACTTAACTGTCATCTTCAACTTTTTTCCCTGAACACATTAAAAAGGTCAAATTTTACTGGTTATATGTTATGTCATTTTTTTAATAATATACCTTCAAGACGTTTCTCACAAATAATCTGAAAATAAAATGCATCCATTTAATTTATGTACAGATTTGGACTATAAATATTTATCAGAAATCGTAGTTTTGTATTTCATATAGCATCTAAGTGAAATTCATATTAAAAGGAGGGAAAAAACCAACATTCTCTATTAGAAATTAATTTATTGTGCATCTACTGCATAGCTTTCACAACTGAACATACAGTGCTGCTGATGTACAAAAAGGTACTGCTGTAACTGCCTAACCCGCTTCACATTTAGGCAACAAGTTAAGACAAGCTGAACATAAAAAACAACACAAAACCCAAAATTGGCACATGCATTGGCCAGAGAAAAAACAAAGCACTAAATCGATTATAAAGTAGATCTCTCCTTCCAGTTTATGTACAATCCTGTAGTAAGACTAAAACAGTTTTTGTTAATTATAACAACGAAAGCAGCAACAACTTAAACTGGAAGCAGGGCTTATCTACCCATGAATTGTTTTATACATAGTGTCACAAATGTCCCGAATTTACCTATGCCTTCTAAAGAATAACATGTTTTAGCCTCTCAGAACTGGAACACTTGAGATTTTACGTTTATGGACATATTCTCTAATGGAGAGATAACTTGTATGTTTAGTTCATAATCTTATGAAAACAGGACACTGTGCATCACAAATTTGCATAACATTCCTGGAATCTGCACATATTGCACTAAACGAAATCTAAACAAAAATAGCTCCCAAATATTTTAGGACAGCGTGAGAGGCGTTACCACTGTCAACAGCCAGGGGAACACTACCCCAAGGGCACAGAAAAATCGACACACAGCCAAGAAAGTAATAATGGGATTGCCAGTATGAACACGGTCCATTCCTTTGATTTTCAGATGCAGCAGAATCTGCCTCCTGTTGCCAGACAGGAAAGCCAGAAATGAATAAGCCGTTTCTTCTGTAGTGACATCTTTTAAATTGTGATTTCCAAACAAAGAAACATACAAGAAAAGGATGGCAAGAAAAAAAATCCCTTTTTCTTTACATTAGTCAGTCTTTAGTCGTAAACTTAAATATATCTATACATTCATCATGAGTCTGGATCCCTCCGTAAAGTAGCAGCACAGTGTATTTCTGTCAAACACCGTAAACAAAAAGGAAACACCAGGATTAATGTAGATACCTGAAATAAGGCACCAAAAGAAAACAAACCTTTAACAAGGGAACACATCAGGTATGTAGACCACGAGTGTGGTGGAGGAAAAAAAATCTATCAGTCCTCCGAACAATTATTGTGTTTCTGTATCATAACTTGTATTCACTTTAGGAAATTTATAGACCACAACTGCATCATTTATTGATGAATAATCAAGATGCAAATGAAGACTGGATTTTGGCAGAACACACAGAAATTTGCATTTTATAAATATCCCCTTGCAATTTTAGTTAAAATCCAACCAACAGTGCTTCCACACACACACACACACACACACACACACACACACACACACACACACACACACACACACACACACACACACACACACAGTACAGGCATCATGCAAGAAAAGGAAAACATTTTTTCAGGATACTGACAGATGACAAGGCAAGCTGACAAATGACTCTCCTGACATTTTCAAGTATGAACAACTGACCATGCAATTTTAGTTGAAATCCAACCAACAGTGCTTCCACACCCACACCCACACAGAGTACAAACATCATGCAAGAAAAGGAAAATATTCTTTCAGCATGCTGACAGATGACAAGGCAAGCTGACAAATGACTCTCCTGACATCTTCAAATAAGACGACCTGTTCTGGTCAGTTACTATTCCTCATAGTCCTGCTAGAGGGATCTCCAACCACAATCTTACTCAGGAAGTTGAAACCCTGTTGGTTTTAATAATGCTACTCCTTCAGTACACCGTGCTGCATTAGACAGCATGAATCAGAATATGAATGGTCTATACTGACGTCTTAATACAAGGTGGTTCTGTTACAATATACAAGACAAGCAGTGGCAATCGCATAGCTCAAGCAGGCAAGACTTGCGCACCAGTGAGAGACATGCAGAACCTTAAATATGATGGCACAGATAAAGGTGTGTATCTCAGAAGAGAAAACACACCTCCACTGGAAAGCTTGGTAGAATTAGTATTCTGTGTTTGAAGTAGTACAACATTTTCAACCAACATGCCATAAACCATTTTCTGTCTTGGGCACACAGAAATGATTCAGCTGAGGTATTTAAAAATTGAAATAAATAAAAGTATGGCAAACAAATCTGGTGGAATGTGCACTGAAAATGTGGTAAATTGAACATAAAGGCTCACTCTTCCTCACGCTTTGCAGATAGAGTTTATGTTACAACTTGCCCTGTTAAATGACCTGACTGCCATCACCAACCCCAGAAGTTTGGCCGTCCCAACAAACTAGATCAGAGCGACAAACATTCCGCTGCTGCGTTTCTCCGAGTGCTGAGAGAACACAGTTCCTCACATGTCTGCGTTTCCACAGAGCTGAAATGGGAATCCATGTTCCAGGCGAGGTCGGCCATCAGGAAGTCGTCCATTACTGTCTGAGTCTCATTGCTGGTCAAGAACAAGTGGCCCAAGCTCTCAAAAGAGCTGCTCACGGTTTGGGTTTCCGTGCTACTGAGTTTTATCTGGCTGTCCTGAGCACTGGCTGGAGAAACAGGTTTATGTGTCTCTGAGCCTGAGGCCTCGGTACTCAGTGAGAAGCCCGATTGTTTGAGAAAGTTCCCCAGAGGAACGGGGCCACTTGTGTCCAAGAGGAAGTTGAGATCCGTTTGAGTCTGGGTGTCAAACGTCTCTAACCCAAGATAATTTGATTGAGGCCTAGGATTATTGTCGTTCTGGGCCGGGTAATCGAGAAACAGAAAGTCAGTCTGAGTTTCGATGTCTAGGGATTCCAAAGGTGTCTCAGAGGTCAAAGTACCAAGTTCACTTTCCTCTGTTTGAGTCTGAATGTGTGCAGCATTCAAAAACTCCTCAAAATCAAAGTCAATGCTGGCATTATGTTCCGGGACAGACGTCAGACCTGGTTCACAGACCACTGTGGCATTAGACAGAGGGCTACTGGTCATTGAGTGGGACAGAATGTTCTCCAGGTCATTGAATAACGCCATAGTCTGAGTCTGGTTGTCTGCCATGGGATTTGTTTGGAGCAGTTCTGTCTGAGAACCAAAGCACATGACACCTACTGACTTATGGTCATAGAGACCGGAACTACTGCAGTTCAAAGATTCTTCCACAGCGTCTGTTCTGAAAGGTCTCTCTTTCACGGTGGTCTGTGTTGACACACTAAGGGAACTGCTATCAAAAAGGTCTGTGCACATTATAGCCTGGTCCATCTGACCTCTGTCCTCAGTAACACCTAGACTGGCACAAGTCTGTGTTTCCTTAGTAATATTATAGGTAGGCAGGCAAGTCTGACCAAAGGTATCCGTCTGTGCTCCAATGGAGGATGTTACTTTGGACTGTGAAGGAAAAGTCTGGGTCTCAACGCTGACTGGAAGTTGGACCTGAGCACTAACACTGATGTCTGTTTGGGAGCATGATGAAACCGAGGACTCACTCAGGATGCATGTGCTCCCTGGGGTGAAGCTCTTCGAAAGGTAAGAAATATCAGTCTGAATGTTGGTAGAGGTGCTATTCTTTTCTGTGGGGTCTCCTGAGTTTTGACCAGAGGTTATACTTTCCAAATTTACTTGTACTCCGGTACTAACAGGATCCAGGCCCAACCTGGGTAAGGGCACCGTCTCCCTAAGGTTCCATGTCTTTGTGTTCACTGTAGGCATCACACTTCCTGACTGAGGCACCAGGTGAACGGTGCTCATTAAGGAGGCTTGATTGTTTACAGCCAACACAACTGACCTGACTGGGGTGCTGTCTGCAGAGGACAGGAGAACTGGCACATGTGCAAACTGCATCACTGGTACGTTCAACAGTGCAACCTTAGGCTTTGGGAGCAGGAGCTTGGGAATACCTTTACTTGGACTGAGGTTCTGGTTGGTTGTATCAGACTTGGACACTCCATCAGCAGAGGGAATTGCTGCGTGGAACTCTTTCTCCAATGGACAAGTCTGCTCTGTAAGCTTGACTTTTGTAGAGCCCCCAGTTAATCCCTCCATCTTTCTTTTTTTGACTGGAGGATATCTGTAAAACCAAGATGACAAATAAGTCCTGTCATGAGAACCAGTCTCAAATTTCTGAAAC
The DNA here is from genome assembly GCA_026770805.1 of Boulengeromyrus knoepffleri. NCBI lineage: Eukaryota > Metazoa > Chordata > Actinopteri > Osteoglossiformes > Mormyridae > Boulengeromyrus > Boulengeromyrus knoepffleri. The sequence goes on from JABJVO010000024.1 coordinate 205,811, forward strand.
TGTCTTAATTCATGCAACAGTGGTACGTCCTTCTCCTGTGGATTCATGTCCCAGAAAAGGGGATCGCCTACCTGTGCTCAGTTGGCACCTCATGACCTGTTCTGTAGATGTGGGACAGAAGGGCCGCCCGGCTGGCGTAGGGGCAGCCGCAGGTACAGTGGTAGGTCTTCCCACAATCCTCAGCATGTCTCCTCAGGTCCCACTCTGTGCTGTAGCAATTGCTGCACTTGGCACACCTGTGCTTCCTCTCTGCATGCATTTTCATGAAATGCTACTCCAAAACACATAAGGAAACCATGACGATGTGATAAGAAAATGCATCCTTAAAAGAATTTTTAAACTGACGACTGCCTAAAAAAACAAAACCCAGCATACAGGAGAGAGAACCCAAATTGCTACACCCTTTCAATACAAAATGGATCAAAGACGTGTGAGACCGAATCTCCATTCTGGAATATCAGCAAGGAGATCTGAAAGTAGCTTTAATGGATTGTGAGTCATACCTGTTTAACCAGGGAAAACTGTGAGAACGGTCGGTTTGGTCCTCTGGGACAGCCTTCTATTGGACAGCAGTAGAGTTTCTGTGATCCCTTCATATCCTTCCTGACTGTAGGGTTGATTAGGCCATCCTGCAACGGACAGAAACACAGACGTACAAAAAAGGATCTCAAATGGGGTCTGATCACTAGGAAATCAGTTATATTAAAAAGAACACGAGTGACTTATTGTAGTATGCTTTACCAAATCAGGTCAGATTTAGGGTTAGAATACTGACAGTAGTTTAATGCTCAAGGTGTTCAAACAGAATAAATGATATTCAATCATAAATTTCCAAACATATAACTATAACCCAGTTATAAAGGCGCACTAAGATTTTTTCTGGTGAAACAATGCCCCTAGGCATATCTAAGTAAATCTGAGTAAATACTTTGCGCCTTTTCAGAACAAAATTAAGTTGCTAAATGAGGCCATGATCTGACCAACAATAAGGAAACAGGGATAGCAAGAGCCCTACATGCACAGCATGGATAAACACGGATTAAAAATGGCTGCTAATCTGCGATGCCTTTTCAAAGGACTATAGGTTCGTACGATTGCTATGGAGTCAATGCCTGAAACATCACAGAAACCGATGCAGGCACACAGGGGAAAAACAAGCCATGTTACAGCTCTAAGGTTACGAGTACAATGAACATGCTACCGTGCTAACACTTAATTCGAAAAGTGAAATTAGTTGGTTCTATTCTTACATGACCACATAGAACATGCACTAAGGGACAGAACCCTTAAGTGACACCAATATTTAGCAGAAATTCCACAAGGTTAATAAGCAAAGGTTTAAGCAAAAGATTGGCTGGTAGGGTGAATTTAAGACGATACAACTGCTCTTTGTATTCTACAAAGCTCAGTGAAAACGAAACAGCCAAAATCCACACATAAAAGGATGCACATATGCTTATTGCAGATTTAACTCAAATTACAAAAACAGCAATTAACAAGATCCTTAGGAAAGGTAGACGACTGTGAGGCACTTCTCCAAGCAAAATGAAGGGTAAACAGGGTCAGAAAGTTGCACACCAGTTATACATGCACATGCCTATGGAGACACAGTGAATCAGATTGGATTATGCTCTATTCTGCACAGACTAAAATCTTTAAATGATGCATGTGGGGAAAACAAACCTCTTCTGGCTTTTTCTCTGTTTGGGATGGTGTTACTTCGACTGTGATGCATTTTATGAGAAAACTGCTGTGTTTTGGGGTTGAGCATTATTGCAACCGACCCTTTTCCAGGCCTCCTGAACAGCATATTCACTTTGAGTCTGCGCGGTTTTCTTAAGATTTTCTTATTTTGACAAATACAGGTGTCAGGAATAATAAAATAAACTTAATCCAAAATAACAGCACTCCATTACAAATGCGCAGCAGTAATGTCATTGTAGTTTAGACATCCCAGCCCTTGGTGTCAATGTTCACCTAAAATCGCTCTCGAAATAATTCACAGTAACACTACTAGCACACCGTGAAACAAACATTAAACTGAGCAGAAAAAGTGTTTAGGTAGAACTTTTTAGCCATGGGTCTTATATCACAGACCGGCAGTTTAGTGTCATGCAAATAATTACGATAGTCAGATTAAACACATAAAAGTAGCCTTCCGCGTCCATTAAATCACAAGTGACAAGGAGTTCAAACTATCATTTTTCATTTCGACAGAATCAAAGTCTGACACCAACCACCAAAGCAAATTCCTTGTATGTGTGAACGTACTTGGCAATAAACTCGATTCTGATTAACGTAAAAGATAACGGCACTGAGAACATGCATAAACATCAACACCAAATATTATTATATTATTAATAAATAATGTTTTGTTTGAATACGCTTCTCAAAATGCTTTATGTCGGCGGAAGCGCTTGTACGCGAATCATACAGCACAGATACATTATTACTGCGTACATATTTCTGCGTGCACGACCAAATACACGCAATAAGAGCACGGAGCTCTGCGTTAAACAGCCAGCGTTCATCACTCCGCTGCCGGCAAACGCGCACCCAGGCACTGACGATGAGCAACTTGCCTGTGAACAGCCAACAACTCGAAACTGCACTGTTTACCCGCTCGCTGAGCTTGCGGCATTTGGAAGCATATATATGTAGTTTAAAAGCTGCTCTGTACACACCTTGACCCTGTGTGACTTCACCAGATGCATGTTGAGCGCAGGGGTATTGGGGAGGATTTTCCCGCATCCTTCGACCGTGCAGAGGATGTTGGTGCGCACCTCTTTGGTCAGCTCGGTAATCGAGGGCTTTATGATCTCCCGGGGCTGAGATGGCGGCCCCTCACCTTCCTGACTGGGGGAGCAGACCTTGCTGTTGCTATATAGGTGAGCTCCTCTTGCCTCCGACGCGGTAGCAGCCATCTTTCTGCTGTCAAGCCGAACAAGCGGAGCAAGGCGGCGCAGCAGAGCCGACACTTCCGGGGGATCGCCCCTCCGGTGCTTGTCCATCAACGTCATAAAAGAGGCGTGTTTCCGACGGGAAGTGACGTTGTTCGTGACGTTCCCATCCGATATCCAACGCATATGGCAAGCCATTTTAACATTTAATGAAGTCACACTCCTATCCGTAATTACGTTTTAGATATTCACAATAATTGTTCTCCTAGTCAAAATTGTATTCTTACTAGCCAAAAAGAGCATTTCAGATATCCACATCGTCATTCTTCCTAGGAGAAATGACGTCACTCTTGCCATTCATGTCTATTGGGCTTTTAATTTCAGATATCGACAATTATATTTCAGATATCCAGAATGTTCATTCTGAATATCTGCAATTGAATTCTTACTAGGAAAACTCCCATTTCAGATATCTACAATCCAATTGTTACTAGTCGTAATTAAAATTTAAAAAATGTATTCGAAATTACATTATGGATATCTAAAATGGTGGTATCCTTTCGGATATCTGAAATTAAAATTAAAAGGATCTCTTGGCAGGGAACAGCAAAGATAACTGTCCTAAATGGAGTTTAGCGTCCCACCTGTCCCCTTAATAAATCTTCCTCTAGAAAGGCGATTCTCAGCATGTAGGTCTCCAGAGTCGTCTTGCTCCATTAGTGTCTCAAATATTAGTCTCTCCGCCTAAAATTCAAGTTTCACTAAGTAAAAGCTCTCAAAATACATACAACAAACCACTAATTTATTTTAGCAAAAATATAAAAACTGCATTTTCCAGCAGTAGAAAGCAAATACACCTATTCAAAATTTGCCGTCTTCCCCAAATTCAACTGACAAGGCAACTGTTATGGAAAGCAGAGAGTATTGTAAGATATATACATTAAAAGTAGAATGGAATAAGATGGCAAAAGCAGTGCAACAATACACACTTCATACAAATGAACACAAAACAATAACAGACACATGGATACACTCCTGACAGTTCGCTTCTAGTCTGTACAATAAAATATTCTCAGGTCTCCAGTCTGTACTTCAATGATCTGGACCTAGTGTATCAGAGGCAATGGTAGGACCTTTGTCTCGGATCACAAAGTAATTCCTTCCTTTCTGTGTTATAGATGACAGCAGAGGCGTCAGGGGTGTAGAAGCTATTCCTAAAAACAAAAATAAGAATGTGACAGCTTAGCTCCAAAAAGGTATCTGCTACTGCACCATTAAGCAGGGTAATTAACCAGTATCTTATCAGAAATACAATGATCTTAATGATCCAACTAATTTGCGCTGGCTAAGTGTCAACAAAACAAGTCTCTCAAAAGGCAGGCAAAATAAATGCAGAGAATGTTACTGCCTCTTGGTGGCGAAATGACGCACTGCATTTGACAAGAACATAACTGCAGTCACAACTGACAGATTTTTAAAATGCTAGTAGAATCAGCCCATTTTTAACAGTATTTTCTCCAAATTAATGATTAGCACAACTATAATGAACCAAGTTTGTGGCATGTGAGGAAAGTCAGATGGTTGTGCTGCAAAAGTGCTAATTTCAGGGGTGAAGTGTTCATAGCTAGTTCAAAGCTATTTTTTTTGTTAATTCATTTAGCAACTAACATTCCAATATATAACGTTGGTGTCAAAACAAAATACCACTCTAGAATAGAAGATTTATGTATCACCAGACTAACTCCGAAATCTATTTTTTATGTACAGAGATTCTTTTGTGCACCGATTTATGCATCGCCACATTAACTCCAAAATTCGATTTTTAATTAATTTATGATTTATATATGTTTAGATTTCGGATGGAGAAATGTTGCAAGGCCTCTATAATACTATATGTGGTGCGCTGTAAACTATTCCCATTGTCAATGCATGCTGCATGTGTGGTAATATGAGGAACATACTGGCACATATTGCTGGACATCATCCTGAGACAGACAAGGCAGCGGAGAAGCATAAAAGCAAATGTAGCTTTTTGTTAACGTCTGATTTTACGTTTAAATTTATACTATTGTATTTGAAGTTGTTTTGCATTGTTTAAATGCTGCCTTTGGTATTTTTGAGGAGGAAAATTATTTGGAGTGTGCTATGTTTACTCATGTTAAGTTCAGCAGCGCAGCTATTGTGTAAAGCTTCAGTTTTTTTACATGGTTCAAGGCTTTAAAATTCTAAATGACAGAAAAAACTCATAGTATCGAATCGGGATATCCATAGAACTGCACTACACATCAAATCGGCACCTAGGTATCGCAATAATACCGTATCGGTAAGTGACTGCTGATTCCAAACCCCAATGATTAACCGAATGCGTTTTGCTATCCAGACAAAATGTTCTTTTGGTCCTTCGGCACCCTTAAGCAACACCTTTAAATTTAAATTCAGATTAAAAACACAAAGATGAGCGGCAAACAACTCCCCACAAAAATGAACGTGGGGGGACATGAAAAGTATAAAAGTTCATTAAAAGGAAGGAAGGAAAGCAGGAATAATTTAGACAGCAGATTAAAAGTTCCAGAGTATGATACTTACCATAATGAAAAAGGTACGCACCTGAAGTAATGCAGTATTTCAGCGATTCAAGGAGGTTGCTGCTGGTGAACTTGACTACACCCCGGAAGGGCTCATCCCTGCCATTAAGGCTCTCGTTCCCATGTTCTCTGTACTTAGTTTCCAGCTGATATAAAAAAGGAAACTGGGATGATGGTGCATTCTCTTTGACCTTCGAGGTCACCACAACTGCCCTCATGTGTACAGGTGGTGCAGGAAAGGACAGAAAGGAAAGAGACGGAAGCTGCTGTACCTTGTAAGTAGCACTTTCCAGCTTCGGTGGATCCTCATAACCAAAGGCCTCAGCAGCTGCCTGCTGTTTATGTTCCACAAGTTTAGCGTGTTCATTTTCAATATTGGGATCTTGGCAAGGAAAGGAAAAAAATCTCAGAATTAATCTCTACATCACAAGTTTCTAAAATACTGCTTTAAAAGTGTCACCTCATACTTGGAAGCGGATTGCTCTCCTTCAATGGCTTTGGACAGCTTGATGGGAATACCTGAAATGTGTGATCAAAAATTTAAAAATGGAAAATGTCTTGTTGGTAGGCATTATCAAGGTCTCCCCATTCCCCCACAACATAAGAAAAAGTTGCCTGTACATACCTGCTTGTACTGTCTCATCAACAAATCTCTCAGAGCAGTGATGCAACGCCCATTGAGGTGAGCGTTTTTGATTGAACTGTACCCAGCAGCCAGAACGAAAGCCTGTGGATCAGACTACATGTTACACCGAATACAGGACAAAGTGCCCGCATCATAAAATGGACTTAAACAGAATATCCTCAGGAGGCACAAAGTAGGTTAAGTAAGGTTCACTTTACCTGAAACAACAGAGGCTTGTGTTTGTTGGTCAAACCGGAAACAAACACATAAGGAGTCTGAAGATGGTGCATGACATATGTTGGTTTTAAGTGGTTTGGTCTGTTAAAATTGTCCCCCCAAGCAATTCGAATCCAAACGGATTCATCCTGGTGCCTCTTCAGCTTTATGGAAACCTGCAAAGTATTCAAAGCACCTTTCATTACCGTGAATGTTGTCTGCTTGTTTTTTTCCTAGTCTGCATTCAGATTTCAGTGATTTCTTCTCCTCCGTCTAGGAGACTGTGAGGCCGGGTACATACATGACCGATGAGATCCTTCAGATGTGCTTTAAATCGCTCTCTAAAATGCATCAGCTCCAAAGACTGGGCTTCATCTGCACAAAGACAATTGACATAAGTAAATGGACCAAAACACAACAAAAGAGAAATAAAACCAGCACCCAATTTTTCATGACTAGGGCTGGTCAATATGGCAAAGTATTTTATTGCAATAATTTTTCTTCCATAGCATTCAGTATTGATAATTATTACTATATAATTCAAGTCATCAATTATTTACTTCAATGCTCCATTTTGGTTTAAAATTCCCTTAGGATTCCCCTTAAACAGATTCAGAATATGAAAAAAAAGATGACAAATCGATCTGCAAGCTGAAATCTAATTTTAATAACTAAATCATACAAAAATAAAACTTTTCTGCATAGGGCGCAGCACTAGAAAAAGCTGACAGTGTGGTTTGTTGCTGCTTGTTCCAGGGAACCTGGAAGACTGGAACCTTACTGACATTGATGGTATTGAGTTGCCAGGCATACCATATTGAAAAATAAAATGCCGTATCTCATCTTGAACCAATGCGGGATGTGATTTGTGCTGTATTCCAGTATTTCATGATTTCTGCTCAGCAAATTTTATCACTGGCTATCTGTAAATGCTTACATTTTGCACGTTCTACTGCTGCGCGTTCCGAAAAGGTTACCATTCCATTGGTTGGAATCATGTTAATGTTTGTGATTCGTGCTATCATGCAATGTTCCTCATCAAAAGTTCATCCAAGTTTTTCATTTTCTTATCGGTTTAATTTTATACGTCAATGACTCAGTATATTATTTCTATCACCTAGGCCAATTCATGACAAAAGCAAATATTATACGGGAATGATTGAAATTTGACAGCAAAATAAGAGCCGGCATCACCTTACCATCAGCTTCCACCATCTGGTAGGCGTACCACATCCCCCGCTTTGGGTTCTCTATGCAGTCTGGCAGAAGCAAAGTTATTTACAATAAATGTTAATTAACATCAAGCAGGCAAAGGAAGAAAAACAGTAAAGCAAAAGAAATAGTGGACCATGAGGATCTCTCTCATTATACACTTTTTACTGAACAATTTGCATGCTTCCTATTACTTAAGGTAGGGAAACATAGTGGTTCAGTGGGTTGCTTTGCAGCTGGGGATTTGAATGTCACCCCTGATCCATGCTGACAGTTTACATGTTTTCCCTGGGTGGTGTGGGATTCTTCTCTCAGTGCAAAAGACAGACAAATTGACATGTCTAAACTGTGAATAAAGACGTGCTCTAGATTGCAATCCAGGGCGTTTTCCTGCCTTGTGCCCTATTTCACCTGGGATGGGCTCCAACCTTGGATCACTAAAGGTATTACATAAAGCACTTTGCACTAATTTACATTCATCTAACAGGCCTGGCAAGCGCACTTACTGCGTCCAGAGTACGGCCCGATAACCCGAATACGTTAAGGAAAGGAATAACATTTCAGACAAGACTTACAAAGCATTTCTACCTCCGCGACATGTTTCATCGACAGGTCGTTTTCCTATAGGAAACACAAAGGGAGAGAAGTGGCCGGGTCAGGGCACGCGACTGTGCGGCGGCGTGCACAGCACGCGCAATGTCCCGGATGCTTTTCACTAGAAGAAATGACAAAAATGCCAGCTGGCCGAGCCACTCAAAAACGCAACATCGCCTGAAGTGTAACTCACTGATGTCCTATTATCATGCCTTATTAGCCCATCAGATATTACATCTGTGGAATTTACACAGCAATCATTTACATTTTTAGATCAGGGCTGCAAACTCTTACTCTCACGCTCAAGCAGGAAATCTTACGGCAAATCTGAATTATTCCATTATAAACCTAAAATTAGCTACACCAAAAGTGTTGGGGTAGCTTGCAAATCCGACAAACTATTTACAAGGTAAATAAAAAAAACTGTTACATGCATGTAAATGCGTGTGCAGACGTGATTCGAAAATCTCACTCCAGCCAGCTGACCAAAGCTCTGTTACATTTACTTTCAATTGCGCATAGCATTTACATTTTTACTTTTAATTTAGCAGACCCCTTTTCCAAAACAACATACAAGTGAAGGAAATACAATATAAAAGTACGTGCGGCCAAGGAGTCGACTAGGACTATGAATCGATTAGCAAAAAGACAAAACGATTAAAAATATGCGAGAAGCAGCAGGCGGCTGCCGGCTGAGCGAAGCGAGCCAAACGAACCCGGCAGAGAGCGATGAGGTTATCACACAGCAGCCACTTCGGCTGCATGGATTCCAGCGATCCGAGCTGTGCTTCCGACAAGCAGCCCCACCGCCCCAGGACGCCGTTCAGCTTGCTGGAGGGTATTCTCCGCACCGTCTGCCGCAGAAGCGCTTCAGCTGCAGCGTCCATGCCGCTGCGAGAGGCGGACACACCTACAGCACCGACTGGGCCGAAAGGCTAACCAGCTAACTAGATTTTAAAATCGCCGTCCACTGGAACCATATAACAGGCCGGCGTTAAATGCTTTAAGATATAGCTATATGTTTATTTATAACATATCTGTATATCATTACTGTACAAATACACCATATAACTGCCTAAAACGCTCAACTCTATAAGCTTGGAAACGAAAACATGCCATTAGAAAAAAATTTAAACAAGCCGCCAATGTGCGCAGTTGAAACTGATGGACATCCTGTGAGCCAATCACTGCCGACGTCCCACCCAAAGGCGCATGCGCAGATCGTCAGCTTCGCCTCAAATCGTCATACTGAAAATAATAGAAGGACTGGGAGGATTATTCGTATTTAGGCAAATAGATCACTTGATTTTTAAAGCTGATTTCACGCAACTGGAAAAGTTCCGAAACAACACTTACCTTTAAACAGTATGTGTTTTATTGTGTAGTCAGCTATGCAGTGAATTGTTTGTGTAGAGCTGAAATGGATGATTGGACATTATTTCAAAAGCAAAATAAGCAATTTTAAAAGAAGCTCACATAAAATACCCATCTATATTCGAAAATGCAATTTAAAAGAGTCACGGCCAGGCTTGTAACCGTTGAAGCTGGTAATACTGGCCCAGACAAGCAATCATTTGACAGACCTCGATTCATCATTTTCAAATTAATACTGGGAATAGTGGTTTATACATCATATCTGATGCCACCTGATACTTTAATGTTTGCGTCATATTTCGTAGTGACATTAAATTAACTTAAAATGACAGAATATAATAGAGACCAAGATAACACTCACAGCATTCCCACCAGTAATATATTTGTCTCCGACTGCTGGAGAGGAGGATAAACTGACGGCCAGTTTACAAAGAAGCACATTGTCTCTAATGTAAATTCTTGGATCAAGGTTGGTCCTCGTCATCATCTACCATCATCATCCCTGAGACGAGTGTAAACGTCAACAATCCGTTTCACCTTTCATTTGGCTGTATCACCTTTAATATAATTAATCAAAATGTATATTGTACCAAAGCTGAGATACTGCCCACGTATGAGGGCTGCGGATGATACAATAATGTGCTTATAATGTATTAATCTGCGGTTCATTTGAGATTTTTTGTCATTGTAATCCCGGAATTCAAATTCGTTTGTTTACTACACTTTAAATAACACATAAAAACTGACTATGATCGCTGTGACGAGGATCCTCGATGGCGAGTCTGGGTTATGATCCAGTTCATTTTTATGTCGGTATTTCAGAATGGAACTTGCAGCTTTCTCAGCACGTGCATCCCCGCTGCCGCTTTGCCAAGAGGTTCTGAATAACACTTTATTTGACGGGGCACAAATAATACAGTATTATGTTATTATTTATGTATCAATGATCCACAAACTGTCTTAATTACATACTATTCTCATGTTAGTTCATCATTAATGAATCGTGACGCATGTTTCATCTCCAGCAGTCACTCTCCTTGTTACTATATCTGTTAATTCTGTAAACCTTTGCGAACTACTTATGGAACTACTGAAGGAAGAAGTCATGAATAACACAAGCTGAATACTGATCACATATTTGTTCATCATTAACGAATCATGATGCATCTTTCATCGCAAGCATTTACTATATTTGTGTATTCTATAAACCCCTGTGAACTACCAAGGAACTACTGAAAGAACAAGTTATGGATCACCATGTAGTGAAATACAGATGTCATACTGATATCATATTTGTTCATCATTACTGAATCGTGACGCATCTTTTATCTTAAGCACCGACTGCATTTGTTCATGATTTGCTAGTAATTGAGCTATTACTAAATATCTGTGCCCCATCAAGTAATGTATGACCTGTGCTAGGACTGTCGCTGTAAGTCCATCCGTCGTGTTTTGTGGCTGTAGCCTATGAGGGATTACGGGAAAAGGAAAGCAGCCTTTTGTAAGGCTGCCTGTGAAAGTCTGTCAACTTACGTCACCATGTACTTCCGTCTGTTCCGTACGGTCATGCTTTAGCGAACTGGATATAGAGATACGGCAAAATAGTGCATCACTGTCTGCATATTGACCATCTAGGAAAATCAGACTGACTGGGTTTAAAGTTTCGGTGCATTCGTGATAGAGAGGGACTGGTTGCACAGCACTGCTTTGGATTTCGACGCGTTTGCCGTTCGCAGGGAAAAGGGCAGGGGGTGTCCTGACCGGTGGCCTGTCATTTTGTGACCCGTAAACTGCCACGATCGTTCCGTTGTTTATTTGGTAAGTTACAGTTTATCAGATTCCGTTACATATGCTGCGTTTTTAGTCTACTCTGGTAGTTTTAAGTTATATGTACGAACCCACTTAAACAGCTGTGTAAAATGCACCTTCGCCTATAGAAGCTTTATGTAATTTGTTATAAACATTGACTGAATGTCAGAATGGGAAAGAAAGGTGATTTAAGCAATTTTGATCGTGGCATGGTTGTTGGTGTCAGACGAGCCGGTCTGAGTGTTTCACAATCTGCTAAGTTACTGGGATTTTCACGCACAACCATTTCTAGGGTTTACAAAGCATGGTGTGCAAAGGGAAAAACATCCAGTATGCGGGAGTCCTGTGGGCGAAAATGCCTTGTTGGTGCTAGAGGTCAGAGGAGAATGGGCCGACTGATTCAAGCTGATAGAAGAGCAACTTTGACTCAAATAACCACTCGTTACAACCGAGGTATGCAGCAAAGCATTTGTGAAGCCACAGCACGCACAACCTTGAGGCGGATG
>JABJVO010000024.1:221832-236506 GCA_026770805.1 Boulengeromyrus knoepffleri
GTCTCCCAGCACAGTCTCAAGGGCATGGAGGAGATTCCAGGAGACTGGCAGTTACTCTAGGAGAGCTGGACAGGGCCATAGTAAGCATGTGGGGGCCATAAAAACTACTGAGTATGATTTTGAGTTGAATTTCAGCAAAATGGATAGACTGGCGCATCATCTTTTCACTTTGATATTCGGGGTGACTTTGAATTCAACCCTCTGTAGGTTCATAATTTTCATTTCCATCAAATGATGTGGCATCCTTTCGTTCCTAACGCATTACCCAGTCTATATTAGTATAGATATCCAGCATGATATTTTTCAATTGAGATCTGATGTGTTTTCAAAGTGTTCCTTTACATTTTTTGAGCAGTGTAAAAATGTATTTACTTAGAGGTATGAATAATTGCACCAGGTCAGCCCAGAAACTGCATGGGTTGGAATGAAAGCCAGAATAGACGAAGCAGTGATCCTTTGTGTACATCGTTATGTGGACATCATGGTAAATACTGATGCTGTAGCAGCGTGTGAGTGCAAACACATGGAAGCCATGGATCTTTAATCGGAATCAGTCTGGAGATTGAGCCTCACGGTATTTTTGCTCTGAGGTTGATTTGGCCAGCTCTGGGCTTTGTAGCTGCTCTCTCCGGATTTAAAATGCGTCTTGGATGATGGGATCACAAGAAGACAGCACTAAATACAAGGGTAAATGACGAGAGGAACCAATAACCCCAAGTAAGGAGAAAAAAAAACCCTCTGGGGGTTGAGAACTTCCTGCTCCTGGTGACAATTTGAGCTGCTGCATTTCGAATCCGCTGCAAGGTGTTTAATGTGCAGTGTGTGCTTCCAGATAAGAGCATTGCAGTAGTATAACCTACTGTATACAAAAGCATGTATCAATTTCTCAGTGTCTTGAATAGTAAGCAATCATCACAATTTGGCAATGTTGCGTCGCTGTAGGAAGTGCGCCTCCGATACTGCATCCACATGGTCTGAATGAGATGTTTGTATCTAAGATGTGGTAGTGAAGGTTATTTCTATTGGCATCAATAAGGTTAGAATAATGGGCTGATGTGCTTGTATTGCTTGTCAGACCATCCCAACTTGAGCACTTCCATTTCTGCTCCAATCTGCGGCACTCCTGCTTCGAAGAGCGTGTGTGATCATTAATCCAAAGGGAGTGTCTGCTGGTTTTCACCATTGTATTTTTCAAAGGTGCTATTTTGTCTAAAAACTGACTAACCACTGTATTGAAGTCATGGGTGACTTCATTGACATCTATACTAGACATGAAGTTCACATTATTTACTGCATTAATAAATCGTAAGAAATTTCTATCATTTAGGTGACGAGTCCTAATAAGCTTCTCTGCCATAGTCAGAGAGGGTGGTTCAATCACAGAGGTGATTATAAAATAGCTGTAGAAGGATTTATTCAATGTACAGACAGATACATAATGAACATAAACTCCATGAGTGATAATCAAGTCTAGTGTATGACTGTGAACATGCGTTGGTCCCAGTACGTGTTGGTAACATTCATCAGAGACCAGGAGGGCCAGGAAACTTTTGCTGAATTCACTAGTTTCTATGAAACTTAAATATACTTTTGATGATGACTAAGCTTTACATGTAGCCATGTTCTTTGAATAACTGCCTTGAGCCCTGACTGTACAACCAACCGAAAGGACCTGTGACATACGAAAGTATCACAGCGTGACTCAGAGCACAACATGCGGAATTCACCAAACAAAAGGCAAGGCATTCAAATTAATTACATGGTTTATTCAAAGCAGCTTCTCATCCACAAGTATAAATACTGAATCTCATCGACAGACATGAAAAATACAACTTCTAAGGCACCCAGAAATTCATAGACTAGGTAAAGTGGACATAATGTACAAAGTTACATCTGAGAAATTCTCCACTGCAAGAAGGGGGAGGGGCTGTTTGAGCAAGTACATACCATACTTCCTAATATGGAATGCAGCTGCATTTCAAGTTTTAAAGGAAAACGTTACACAGAGGTATTTAATATAATGTTTTATAATTTATTTATACATCTATGTGTGTGAGAGATATCTGCCAATTTATAGGTCATTATCAATTTGATATTTATTGGCAAAAATTAAAGGGTTAGCCATCACGATCAGCAAATCAGTCCCAACCCAGAGATGGAAATAAACATCAAGCAGTAAACAGGGATGTAAACTTTGTGGTACTATATTTCATTAAATTATTTCAAACTTTCATTAAGTTAGATCTTCTAACCCGTATTTTCAATTATAAATTTGGTAAGAGCCCGCAATCCTGTTCAGAAGGAGCAGTTGAAAGATGGGCAAAATGGATAGATGGATAGATTTCGATAAATCTACAGCATTTAAATAAGTTTTAAATGTCTTGCATCCAATATAAAGTAAATTATTACAGTTTTAGAGGTCAAGTGTTTTGATTTGTCCTATAGCAATATAATATAGAGCAAAATAAAGTATGTTTTGGTAACTGGTGATATTCAGAAGCATTTAGTACCAATATGTTTTTTTTTTTCCTATAACGAGCTAACACAAACTAATGTTATATAAAATTATAGAACATTACAGAAATTATAGAATATTTATATTTTCTAAATATCAATTAAAATAATGAACTTGGGCAGAAATAAGTAAAGTTACAGATCAAAAGGTTTACTCTTATGCAATATATATAAAGCATCTCTATTGCACTAAATAAATTTAGATACTGTGAGATTGCATTTTCTGTGAGATGGAAATTCACTGGTAAATCTCTATGAAATTGTATGTATCTCATCCTACATAAATTAAAAGGAACATTTGTTATTAAACTTGCCTTAGGAAAAGACATGCATTTATGCATAATACATAGAGGCTGTGTGTTAAGCAACATATAAATTTTATAGACTGAACTGGAGGCTCTGTGATCTTTGCATGTAGACTGTCCACCATTCCCACATTACACTGCATACTAATCTACTCCTGTACCGACTACAGAGGTGCCAGTCAACAGCCAGAAATGCACAAACTGAAGCAATTAAACTAACAACCCCCCCAATTCAGTTTGACAAAACAATACTTTTCTGGATGGTTAAAACGATTGGCACAGGACAACTCCACATCCATCCCTGCCTCCGGATCTAAAAAAGGAAATTAATTCTGAATTAAATAAAAAATAAATTGTGCAAGGTTTCTAGCATTGCTATGTAATTACAAAAAAGACAAGTCCTGAAAAAAATAACATTTTGACAGGCGAAGTTGATTAACAACAGAAATATGTACATGCATAATTACACAAACAGCCCACTTTGTTTACACAGATACTTCATTCACCAGTTGTCAATTTACTCAAGATTATACAAAAGTTTCACAATGCTACAACACTGTTAGTTATTGTACAAATGAATACAGAGGCCCACACCAGTTGTCTGAATCCATCCTCACATGCAGTTAAAACTACTTTTTGCTGCACATTTACTTCAACACACATTAGCCTAATTAAAAGTGGTGAAGAAACAAATCACTTTTGGGCAAAATACATTTACAAAAATACACATTGTCTGAGCATTGGAAATACCAAAATAATACATTTGACCTCTTCAAATATAATTACAAGCTTAATAAATTATGTCTCTGCAAGTCAATATCACTCTGCAATAATTGTATCATAAAGTTACAAGTAAACCAGGTATCCTTCCATAAACAGCATCTGTTGTTTGCATCATGTAAAGCCAGGATTGTCTGTGACCATGAAAGTGGAACTGACGGACTGTTGGTAAGACTCCTGTCTCTAATGAGTCATCAGTCGTGTAAAGATAGAGTGTGGCTTCAGAGAAACCACACCATGCCTCTTGGAAAGGCGGATGGAGATTTCAGACACAAACAAACAAAGAGACGAAAGCAATATCTCAACAATGATCAACAAGGGGTTCAATTTCTGACAGGTGATGATGCAGAAGGTCAAGGCTAATGTTTCGATATTTAACATTAGCCATTACTCCGTAGACCGCAGCTAAATAATGCCTCTCTTCCCAGGTGACCACTGTTCACTCAATGTGGCATTCATACCTTAATTACAAATGCCACCCCACCCCACCCCCCCCCCCGACACAGGAAATGATTAGAGAATGGCCATTAATCAGATATTCAACAAAATGCATCGATGCATGTTCTGTTGCAGAAGTGTGCAAGATGCAATCAAATCAACATAATCAAAGAATAAGCAGCTCGTTCAAACTCATAGGTCAGGCCAGTAAGCTGGTTCATGCTCATAGGTCAGGCCAGTAAGCTGGTTCATGCTCATAGGTCAGGCTAATAAGCACTGCTTTGTTAATCAAACATAAACATCTTGCTACCATTTAAACAAGACAGATATGTAGAAAGTAAAGCTATGGCTATGATAGCAATGGAAAGGTTTAAGTTACGCTAAATGTGTTTCCTGGTGAAAATTTAAGATTATAGTGTACATATTGCTATGTTGTTCAAGCCATTGAACTTTAAATTGACTAGGAAGAAGCCTTTCTGTCTTTTCTGGGACATCTCACTCACTCAGAAGTGCTGCAGCAGGATTAAAGCACAACTGCATGGCCTGGTGAACACACTGGATTTTTTTTTTTTTTAATTTTAAAAGCAGAAGCGAATGCTGTTTTTTTCCTCACCCGTACATAAATCAGTGGTGTTAAACTCAGGCTCTCCTGAACTGAAAGAGTTTTGATGGTAGAATCAATGAAGTAGTTCCTGTCCGCACCAAAGTTATCAATGGTTTAGAGAAGGCTGCATGCATTGTTGCTTCACTGGACCAAGGTAGAGAAGCAGGGCATCAGGTTTGATATTTTTTGTCCTAACATAAAAGATAAAAGGTAAATGGATTGAATTTATATAGTACTTTTCTACTCCTATGAGCACTCAAAGTGCTACGATTCATGCCTCACATCCACACTCACATCCACACATACATCCACACTCACATCCACACACACATCCCCACACACATCCACACACACATCCCCACTCACATCCACACACACACCAACACTCACATCCCCACACACATCCACACACACATCCCCACACACATCCACGCTCACATCCATGCACACATCCACGCTCACATCCATGCACACATCCACACTCACATCCACGCACACATCCACACTCACATCCACGCTCACATCCACGCACACATCCACACTCACATCCACACTCACATCCACACACTGGTGGCAGAGGCTGCCATGCAAGGCACCAACCTGCACACCGAGAGCAATTTGGGGTTCAGTGTCTAGTCAATCACACGCTAAAAGATGAAACAGATACAGCCCATTTGCCAGCTGTTCCACCAGGCTTGGATCATAAAAACATGATCTGACACCAGAACTGGAATTTGGCTCATTTCTAACTGGGACCAGTAATGAAGAGTACACTCGCCCTTCAGTCTATTGATGTGCTCAGTTGCAGACTTAATGGAAGAATCTAGAATCAGGTGGAAGAATCAATGTAGTTTGCACTGGTTACGAGCGGATACGGTTATGCTCTCTATCCTTTTGCAAAGTCTGTCCTTGTTCAATAATCTATATAGTCTGATATGAGCCTTAGGGGACTCTCAGAAATGGAGTTTTTACTTTTAAAATGACCCTTTAGTTACACTGAGATTCAAATGTGAAAACTGAAATTGCATAGCAGCTATTTTGGAGAATTTCATCTTCAAACAGTGTTAAAATAACAATAGGAGATTAAATTATAACAAAATCCCTGATCAAATATCACATTTTAAGTTTATGTAATCATTGTCCTAACTCAGAAGAAGTCAAACAAACTAAGCTTGCTTCTGTGGCTAGGCCAGGTTCCAAAGTAGGGATGGGAGTCAGAAACAGTCTCCGTGGTTTGAGCCTAACATGTTACACTGAGTCAGGCCTATAGAGATCATTATTACACATTGCAGGGTTTACAGGTATTGTTATATCATCATCCAATCTTCTATTAAGGAAGGGAAGGGACGTGAAAAGGGTGAAAAGCCACATAACAAAGAGCAGTCCCTTGTGCTTAGTGTTCAGCCAGATGGCCCCTGCTGTCGTGCTGACAAACACAATGAAACAAAACAAGAAGTCATGATTCCGATGCTTCCTCACGGACCGTCGGACTGATCACCTCACACAGCTGATGCTCTATGTTTCGTTTCCCCTTTTAGGATTATGACTTCTCTTTAACAATAACATTTTTTCCAGTCTACATTCTCATTACCTGAAGGACATGAGTTCTGTACACCTGCTCTGAGGCAATGTCTGTTTTAACCAGATTAGGGAGACAGAATTCCAGGTTCAAACCACGGTCACACATCCCGATTTCCCCTGAGTTCGATGCCTTCCTGGGTCCACGAGGGAGGGGCTTGTGTTTCACTTCTGTAGCCAATCACAGTCTTCATTGTATGTCATTGCCACGTTGGTCCATTTTTTTTCTTCTCTTTTTCAAATTCAAGACTTTCAATCATCAATGTGGGGGTACTGTGTGGCTCAGTGGCCTAAGCCTCTGAGCTTGTAACCAGAAGCTTGCTGGTTCAAGTCCAGCCTCAGCAGAAGCCCTTGTGAGAGGTTCATTAATCCCTGGATTAATATGAATATTAAACAGCCTTTGAAGGTTAGGAAGTTCCTATTTTCTATCTATGATATGTCCCTTAACAAGGCACACACAACCTAGTCCAAGGGGAACCCTGGACAGTCCACATTTTTGCTCCCTCCCAGCTCCCAGCCAATCAGGATCACCGAATACCTGGTACAGGCGCACTGGGAGCTGAGAGGAAGCAAAAACGTGGACTGGGTTGGGAAACACTGCTTTAGAAATCTGTGCACCTTGCCACTTAACAAAAGGCATTGGTTTTACTTAATGTGGTGATGTCATACAATGAAAACTGACTGGTTAAAAAAGAGAAATGCAAGCCCCTCCCTTTCATACATTAAACTCAAGATTAAGATGTGCGACCATAGGACAAGGTCATGGATTCCACAGATCATGCATCAAACGGAGCCTGCACAATTATTTACAATCCACTTCCAGGCGAGGAGAGCCTCTAGAACAGGGGTCTCCAACTCCGGTCCTGGAGAGCTACCGTCCCGTAGATTTTTTCTATCCTACCTGACTTCTGATGAGCCACACCTGTTCTCAGGTAAATACCAGGAGCAGGTGTGGCTCATCAGTAGCCAAGTGGGACAGAAAACCTACTGGATAGTAGCTCTCTAGGACCTGAGTTGGAGACCCCTGCTCTAGAACATTCTAGACAAAATTTTATGAAGGAGTACTGGCAGTTGCTAGGTACAATGCTATTGGCTAACAGAACGTCACAGAACATCCATTTTAAGGTGGTCATGTGGTCTCTGCTAACCCGAGGATGATGAAAGTTCACTCCTGTGAGAACATTTAAAAAAAACCCTGTCATACCCATTTCATTATATTATATAATTCATACCTTCGTCTATGCTGATAGTATCTCCCCAGAATGAACTGATCCCATAAATGTTAGGAACATAAACCATAAATAGTTTTATTTTCACATTATTAGACAAAGCTTTTATGTGGTGTTGTGTGGACTCGGCTCTGTCAGGCAGAATGGAGGAATGTGTAATAGACGACCAGCAGATTAAGTTATTCATGAAAGCTTTGGTTTAGAAAAAGAACAAAAAGCGAACCCACAACCTATGATACCAAAAAAGAAAACAAAGAATTCCCAACTGATCCACATAAATATTTTCTCTTATGCCTTCAAAACCAAAACAAAATTTCAATACGTGTTTTTGTAGTAGGAAGCATTACATAAATTTACAAATAAATAAAAAAATGAAGGATAATGTTATTCTGCAACACTTGACGATGTCGTCAGGTCTGTGGAATGCAATGACAGGCACCTGTCAGAAGGGTATCGGGGTGGTTACTATGGAGACGAGTCCTTCACACCCATCCCAGCAGTTAGCAGCCAAGTATTCCCAGGGTACTGCTGCCCCCTTTCTCGGGGGGATGGAACTGCCACTTGCCCACTACCAGGAATGATGCCTGTCAGCAGCGCATTGCCACAGTGCAGCTCCGAGGAGGACAAACTGCCACATGGATTGGAAAGATGTTCACTAGCAGTTAATTCCCGCGCATTGCATGGCGTTGCATTCTGCGAGTCGGAGATGGGCAAACTCGGGGCCTTTCGGATCTTCTTCTTGTGGTTGGTGAGACTGGGTAGGGGTTGGGGTCTGCGGTCCTGTTTGCACTGATCCTGACCAATAGCCCAAAGGAGCATGAGCATCAGGCTTCACAGATCTTTTCCTGTAGGTACGTGAAGAGTGACTCCAGGCCTTTAGTGGAGCTCCACAGCTGTTTCAGCATCTGACACTCCTTCTCGTTGACCTCCTCCAGCACAGACTTCAGGAAGCTTCGTACTAAGCACTTCGACTCCTCCAGAACCTTTAAAGCATGAGGAAAACACCAGATGGAGTGAGGCGGGTAATAAAGTGAGCGTGACCTTTGGAGCAAGAAAACCCACATCCACTTGTTACCTTTACTGCCAGGACACTGGAAGCCCCTGCTTTGCTCATGGTTATAAAATGTTCCAAGAGAAAGTACCCAGGAAAAAAACCTGCCTAATGTGAAAATGCATATATAAAATTAGGTAATGCTTTATATTAACTGCACCTTCATAATGTATTCATTATGCATTCATAGACCATTCATAAGCAGCATGCAAGTACACCTTAACATCCTAACATCCCTAAGCAGCTTTAATATACATTAATAACAGACATTATGTGATTCTACAATGATAATGATTGCTATTACAATATAATCTTTATTAATGTGTATTAAAGCTGTTAAGGTGTGTTAGAATCCTTCAATCAAAAGGCTGCAGTTTCATACAATGGCTATAAAATAGCTTCACACCTGAAAATAACAACAACATCCAGGGCAATAATAAATGTTTAAAACTGCAGTTGTGATGAACCTGTTTGGAGGATGCTGTCATCAAACCATGAGTTTGCTAAACTTTTGATCGTAACCAAGTTCTTTGGACCGACGAAGCAAAATTAGACAATTTTAACAATGAATTCCAGAAGCACAATTGGTGTAAAGAAAGGCATGTGCGTGCAGAAAACAATCTACTTTACATTGAAGTTTGATGGTGGATGCCTGATGTTTTTTCTTCCTGGGAACCAAGTGATGTCATAGATTCGATCAACAACCAGGAGGTTTCAGTTCACCATTTGGTTCCCTCTGCTAAGAGGCTAAAACTGGAATACGGCTGGATCTTCTAGTAGGATAATGACCCAAACCATAGCTCCAAATCCACACAAAAAAGGTGCCCTGACAACATGTCATGTTCTTCAATGGTCATAGTAGTTCCCTGACCTGAACTGCACTGAACGCCAGTCAACCAGTTCACAAGTGAGAATCAAGGACCCTGAATAATATGGAGATATTCCTTATAGAGGAATGGATTCAGCTCCCTATGCTTCACCAAAGAGAGGCTGCTGAATGCAGAGGTGATTTTTTTAATGAAGAATAAAAATGATTTTAGGTAAAATATTCCATATGAGCAGTGGTGCCCAAATAAATCAATATAAATCTGTGATATTAATGTACAGAGAAAACATTTAAAAAACAAAGGAATTTTATCCAGCATTTTATGCAGTGTGTAATTCTTTAGGGCATCCATCCATTCATTTTCAGGGATGCAGGGGGGGTCTGCAGTCTGGACGCAAGACAGGGAACAACTCAGGATGGGGCACCAACACATCGCAGGCACACTCACACTCCCCTACGGACAATTTGGTAACTCCAATTAACCTCAGCATGTTTTTGGAACGTGGGGGGACACAGGAGCCCCCAGAGGAAACCCCATGATTACAATGTGCAAACTCCACACACACAAAGCCCTGGCAGAGACTCGAGCCCCCTGGTCCCAGAGGTGTGAGGCAACAGTGCCACCCACTGCGGAATCGTGCCGCTTCCTCAGGGCACTCGAACTATATTTTTATACACATATATAAACAACCATATATTACAGATGTTCTTCTGTTTCTGCCCTCTAATGCAAAATGATCAAATCAGCACATTTCTGTGTTGAGTCACAGTTCCAAGAGGCCTGTCCTCGGGGAGGCGCAGACAGCCCATTTTTGGGAGGGAGCATAAATGTGCACTGTCTGGCAGGGAGCTGGGAGGGAGCAAAAACGTGGATCGTCTGGGGGTTCCGAGGATTGAGTGGGGAAACACTGCTTTGCCCATCCCCGGGCACACAAACCCACAAACTCAAGAGGATCCTACCACAGCACTGCAGCTGGCCATTTCCCTCACGCGCAGCATGACTTCCTGGCTGAAGGTGGTTGGCCAGAAGACCTGCGACACCAGCCCTCGACTGCAGGCCTCCTGAGCCGTGAGCTTCCTCCCACAGAACAGCATCTCGTTGGCCTGCCAGGAAAAAACCAGTGGGTGGGGTCACTGGTTACAGATAGTTTGTGCTGCACATATCACGGGACTCTCAGTGAGATATGATCGTTCTGTGAGCACCGTGTGCAGATCACTTCCTCCTCTCTCACACAGGGACGAGCTAACCTGCTTAATTTATCATTCACTTAACAGCTTCCTACATGAGACAGGTCACCCCCTGTCATCACTACATACACAAAACTCCACCATCCTTAAACCCTGCAAGACGTTCACGTTCTAAAAAAAAACAAAAAAGCTTTAAACAGTGGCTGTAAGTGCAAGCACCAATGATACTTGCATATCTTCTGTCATGATACAGTATAATATTTTAACAAATGTTTACGTACATGAAACCATCACAGATAAATATCACAAATACCAGAATGCCAGTTTTTAATGGGATATATAAAACAAAACCATAACCCATGTAGATTGTATATAAACAAGACATTAAGCTATTTGCAAACTTATTTAATTTACATAATGTAAAACATTATGTTAGTAAAGTGTTGGATTGTAAGGTCTACATTTTTTGCCCCTCCCCCCTGAAGGTGTCTGCCAATCAGGGGATGTTTAGCTTGTGGGTGGTTTGGAACAGGCTTTCTCCAAGCGAAGTGACTCACCAGGGCTACTCCCAAGATCTGAGGGAAGGTGTAAGAGGAGCAGCCAGTGGGTGTGAGCTGGCTGCTGGCACACGGGGTCTGGAACCAGGCCTTCTCGCTGGCCCACACGATGTCACACAGGGGCAGTATGGATGCTCCCAGGCCAAGAGCTGGACCATTGATGGCCACCACGATGGGCTTCTTGAAGTGCAGGAAGGCTCTAACGAAATCCCTGAAATTGCATGCAACACTCTCTCAGACGTATGATCCAAAAGTCCATGCTTTTTTCATACAGAGTGGTAAAGAAGGAAAGGGTAGCGCTGTACAATATCTTACAGACAGGTGCAGGAGAGGCAAATGCACCTCAGCCAAGGTAGGCTGCTGGAATTTGGAGCAAACAAGCACAGAGCCGTCCTTTCAGTTATTGCAGGGCCTGGATAACAGGCACGTCTGCTCCAAACACCTCATGAGAGCTATAAATGCAAATGAGGGCTACTGCATACCCAATTATGTATTAACGCACTCGTCGTGTTTTAATGGGATTACACCAACAGGAGGTGACTGACAACAGATCTCCCGCTGCTCCCTAGCAGCCTGGCCCTCCCCGGCGAGCCCCAGTGCTCTCCTCACGGAGGCCAGAGCACGTTTCAATCTGCACTGCGATCTCACTGCCACTTCCAGGAGGTGTGAACTCTTTGGTCTTCCCCCCACCCATTACTCATCCCTGCCTCAATTAACAGTGCTAACTAAACAGAAAACACAAACATTTACAGACTTCTCTGTGAAAATGACGTGATTCTTGCAGGACTAGTATCACATTCATCTATCCATCCACCTAGATAAAGAGCAGATTTATCCAGTTCACCTTCTTATCAATAATATCAATACTCCCAATTTGAGACATTTAAGGTTCATTTCAGTAGGACCTGGGAATCAGTACAGTACAGACTCTTAGAGGGGCAGGTGCTCAAAGCCTCTGACAGATGCATTAAAGTGGCATTCGGAACCTTGAAAGGGGGCATTTTAAATAGTTCAGACAAAATGGGCAGGTGTTCAGACCCCCCAGCTCCCCCTGCACATGCATGTTGGGAACAGTAACTTTCAGGTTCCATGCCCGTTCCCTTAGCTACCAGTTTACCATCCACCCCAGCCAAAAACTAATCAGCGAACAACATTTAGTTTCCCACAAGAATGCTGAGTATAATTACAACAGCAGGCTGAAGCACACCTCGTGTGGGGGTGTCCAAACAAGGCCACACCCTGAGCTCGGCATGTTACACTTATGTGACAAATAAAAGTTGAAACTTGAAACTGCTGCTCTGACACAAGCGCTTTAGCCCTGTCCTCCTACATGCTTCCTCTAGCTGCCTGGCACTGCAGCAGAATAAAGCTTTGAGAGTGAATCAGCGCTTCAGTCTTCCTGTCAGAGCACTTCACTACTTCACTACATTACCGGGGATCTGAAGGCACAACCTACAGAGCCAAGCACAAACTCAGACCATTTTCCACACTTGATTTAGCAGTTTTGGACTCATACAAGGCCCTGTTCTTTGAAGAATTCATTTTAATTTGCGCTCATTTGTCAGTATTTCCATTCTGCAGATCTGCCTCTGACAGACTGTATAATGTCGTACTCAACAGTAAAAAACAAGTGTGGCACATCTCTCCTGCCTACATAATCTTTAGATTTTTCTTTTATAATATTTGTTAACAAGAAACGATTCTTGCAATTTTCTCAAGGAAATGAGTTATAAATTTAGTATTTTACAGACTAGTTTTCAACCAAGCTGTACACAGGAACTCGTATGCAAATGATTTAAAATCTCTTTCCATTGTGTGTGTGGACTTTTTTTCTTTTGCTTTCTTCTGTGTTCCTTCCACAATCCAAAGGTATGCGATGCAGGTGAGTTGGTCTTGCCTAATCGCTCCTGTTTTTTTTTTTTGTGTGTGTGCGTGTGTGTGTGTGTGTGCACACGCGCCTGCACACTATGATGGACTGATAACCTATCGAGTGTACATTTTGCTTCATTTTTCCTGGAAGAGGGTCCAGGCTCACTCTGCATTAGATAAGTAGTTATGGGAAATGGGTGAATGCATGATCAGACCCTGGAGCCAGAGGCCCTGCAAACACATTCACACTCATTCCCAAAGAGACCTATACAGGTACGTGAACATATCAGTGCCAGAATGTTCCTCACATCCACCACACATATTTTCACATTACTGCCACACATTTCCCATTTTTGATTAGTCATTAACAGGATCCATCTAGAAGAAATGGAAAAACTCTAAAAACAACAATGATCTGTACAACAACAATCACAACCCTTCACCGAGTCACAGTCATATATACAGAATGGAGATATAGTGAAATAAAATATGTAGAAATAATTTCTCTTGAGTTTTGATTGAATGCATCATTGTACACATTTTATCAAATGTTGCGTTGGAAGAAATTGAAAGGTAGAAGCAAGCAGGACAGCGGCTCGGCGTTCCCTGCTGATATGTGACCACAGCTGAGTGGCTGCGCTCTGTCACAGGAAAGGGTCTTTAACTCTGTTATGATGAGTTACAAATAAATAGCTGTCATCACCACCCCACTGGTTCACTCTGGAATGACGGCAAACACTAGAGTTCTGACGCTGAACTTTCAATTACCTCTGTGCATGTCATACAGGTTTGTGTTCATCTGCTTTTTCTTCATGGAGGTGAGAGAGACATTATTCAGGTGGGGGTGGGGGTGGGGGTGGGGGTGGTGTTCTCACCAGCCTCATCGCGACCCAGTAGAGCTGTGTGACCTCCTGAGTTTCCCCGAGTTAACCCTCATGCACCAAGACTGTACACAAGTCAGAAAAATCAAGCAAATGTTCGGAAACTGATCACATTCTTCACCTCTACAATTTAGGTAGACATATATGAGCTTTTTTGTGTATAAAAAATAAAGACTCAAAAAAAGAGAACAGCGGTAAGTCAAGACTCACCACTTTAACCTGCTTATTTTTAAAGCCAATCCTTCCGTTATTGTAAGCCATCACTTCACTGCTAAAAACACCTGGGCACCATCTGCACATACTGGAACTTTGGGACGTTCAGCAGATAAGCCGTGCATTAACGCAGAGCATGGGAATAATACATTTTATTTATAAGGCGTCTTTCCTCACCGTATTGCATCTGCGATCCTGTTGCTCTCCTTCCTGCGGTCGGTGGACAGTCGGCCTATGAGGTACGAGTGATCCAGGCCGCTGCAGAAGACGCTGCCGACGGCGCTGAGCAGCAGGAGCTTGCTGCTGTCAGCGGCCGCGTTACTCAGAGCCCGGCTCACCTCCTTCATGATCTGCAGAGGAACGGCACAGAGAGGGCTGGGTGACGGAGCCGCAGATCACCCGCTGCGGCCTCTTGCCTAGGCGTGGGGGACGCATTCATGTGATGTATGGCTTCAAGGGTGGACCTCCATTGCAGAGTTACGCAGGATGGGCTTCCTTCAGCCAACAAGCCTTATTTGACTTGGAGCCCGCAGAAATATTGACAAAGGTCACTTTGCTATTACTAATACAGTGGTACCTCAGTTCTCAAACTCATTAGAACTCGAATTTCTTAAAAGTCGAACCAACCAGTTCGAAAAAAA
>JABJVO010000024.1:236606-252323 GCA_026770805.1 Boulengeromyrus knoepffleri
CAGTATATGCTCTTCTTGTTTTATCCGGTTCATTTTGTGTTTAAATGCTAAAAAAAACATATTTAGATGTAATTTTTTGGGGCTGGGAACCAATTAAATGGTTTTCCATTATTTCTTAAGGGGAAAATTCGATCATAACTCGAAATTTTTAGGATTCGATCCGGAGTTCTGAACGGATTAAATTCGAGTTCTGAGGTACCACTGTACTACTACTAGTCAAAAAATCCTTAACAACCGGCCTCTAATATGCGTAAACGACCCTTGACATCTATAGATGTACAAGCTGTTCTAGACTAAAGCAAGACAAACACAAAGCGAGGGAATACAAACACCTTTTTTTGGAGCCGGGGGACTGTGGTGGGTGTGAATCACTATCCCATCGCTGCTTGTGGGGGCGTGAATAAAATACACCAGGCCTTCCACAGACCCGTTGAATTGGAGCACCCAGTACTCACACATACTGATTCTATACGTCATATATGTCATAGTCATTTTATAGAAGTGTAGATAGAAAAAAAATTCACAAAGGATTAAGATAGCAAGCAAATGACAAATGAGGATGCATTACCAAATTACGTTTTAAATATAACAGGCCTTGGCGGAGCAAGTGGAGACTCTGTGGGAGGCTCAGAAGACTTTTTTGGGGGGGGGGGGCTGTATTAGTGAACGTCTTTTAGTTTGATGACAACCCTACAGCTGCTGTAACTGTTAGTGCAATATGAAGCCAGCAGTTTTTCAAGGTTCAGAAGCTCTTATAGTCTTTTGCTGATTGAATTATTGCTGCAGTAAATGTTAGCTATATGAGCTGGTAATGTTTAAATTAGGGGTGGCATTGTGGGTACAGAGAGGTGGGGAATAAGCCAGCAGATCGATATGGGGGGGGGCATCACTCCCAACCTCTCCGTCCCACCTCAGCCGCAACATTTTAATCATTTCATCGTAGCCATGCATCGTCTTGGACTGCCTTTGCACATTAAGGACTCGGAGTTCCCTGCCCTCAGGCGCCGGCCTGGTGATTTACACCTTCCGGCCTGGTGATTTACACCTTCCGGCCTGGTGATTTACACCTTCCGGGCTGGTGATTTACACCTTCCGGCCCGGTGATTGACACCTTCCGGGCCGGTGATTTACACCTTCCGGCCCGGTGATTTACACCTTCCGGCCTGGTGATTGACACCTTCCGGGCTGATGATTTACGGATTTCCTTTAGATACTTTCCATATAGGAATTTGGGGCAGAATCTCTTGCTAAATTATTACACGTATAAACTTTCAGTCTAGATTTAAATATTGATAAAGATGCGTGGACACTGAGGAGGGCCAGTCTGAAGCAGTGATTCTCAGCCTGGTCCTCAGGGAGCCCCCGACAGTCCACATTTCTGCTCCCTCCCAGCTCCAGGTAGGTAGAGGAGAGCAAAACATTTGGACTGTCTGGGGGTCCATGAGGACCGGGCTGAGAATCACTGATCATCTCCAAGCATGTCGCTATTCTTTCACTAACTGATGTTTTCATTTCAAAGTTGTGTATTTCTGAAGGGGAGGGGGTATTGGAGGTTGTATGAGAATTACAGCATCCCACTAAAACTGGTACAAAAACAGTTACTGTTAATTCATGTTCTAAACTTCAACTTTATTTGTATAGCACATTTAAAACAACTATAGTTGACCAAAGTGCTTCACAGGTTAGCCAGCAATAAAACAAGGAACAATAGAGACAACAGAATACACAAAAATAAGATGAAAATAAAATAAGATGTCTGGGCTCAACTCGAAACAAAAGGCAAGGAAAATAGGTGGGTTTTAAGTAAGGACTTGAAAGCCTCTAAATTACGAACAGATCTGATGTTCTGATGTAGGCAGTTCCACAGGACAGGGCCTACAGCCGAAAAGGCCCGATCCCCTCTATTTTCGAGCCTTGCCCTGGGAACGTCCAGAATCATCTGATTAGAGGACCTTAGCGCCCTAACTAGGGTGTGGATACTTAAAAGCTCAGATAAATAAGAAGGCGCGACATTTAAAGCCTTAAAAACAAGCAATAAAATCATAAAATCAATTCTAAAAGATACAGGAAGCCAGTGGAGAGAGGACAAAACTGGGGTAATGTGCGCATGCGTTTTTAAGGAGCCAGGCAGCCGCATTTTGTACTAACTGTAGTCTCTGAATACCAGAGTGCCCCAGACCTGCATAAAGGGAGTTACAGTAGTCGGTATTAGGTCTAAACCTGCATCCATTTCTGTTCCTCCATGCATACAGTAGGTTCATTTTACAGCTTAATGAATTGAACAAAACATGTTAAATGTAACTGCTGGTGAAGATGTGGTATGAAATTGTTACCAGTAATTTTAATCACTAGAAAGTAACCAGTAATACAGCCTTTGAAAATGATTTTTAAATCAATCAGTGGTAGTTAATTAAAAGCACTTTAACAGTTAACTAAAGAGTTGGTTAAATAAAATGAAGATTCTATCAAATGATAGAATAAAGAGTGTACATTGTATTAGTCCAAATACATGCAGGGGATTAGTAAGATTCACATTTACAAGCAATGCATTCTGTCACAATTTGCATCAAGCAACACATTTAATTAACCTATTCAAGCCTAATTAATTACGAACTGAACAGGACTGAAGGACGGGTTAATTAGCGCTGCCACGGACAGGTTTGGAAGATGCTGTTTTAAAGTGCTTTGAAGTAACACCGTTCATTTTAACAGAAAACCTTAAATTGGGAGCAGTTCAGGAGACAATTACAAGAGCAAGGTGCTTAAGGATATTCAAATTGATGAGAAACTGTCTAAGTGCTGTACTGTAGCTTGGAATCCAGAAGAACTGAGGCTCTGAATGAAGGTGGAGCAAAATTCAATAGAGATTTTGATACAAACAGTTGGTTTCTGTGAGACAGTAGAGTTTCCTGTGTCATCCGAGAAAACTACTGTGTGTCAAAATAAAAATGAACATGAAGATTTGTTTCAGTGGTACCAGATGAATCCAGAGCTCTCCACAGTGAAACACACATTTGACTTGAATCTGCCTTTAAGATCACACTCATCTTAAAGCATTATTAGAATATAACACTTTCTGGACTATCTGAAATGTGCTCAAGAGGTAAGATGGAACTAAGATTCATGGCAGCTAGGTACCAAAATAATTTAAAATTTAGACTCTGACCCAGAATTCCAGCATTGAAATGTCAATGGAAGAAATGTAATATGCCACAAAATAATAGCTCCCAATAATATTTCCGAGGAATGCTGTCACAGATACAGAACTCGGCAACAGAAGCATTTCTGTCACAACCACCTTGAGATTTTTGGGAAAGACAGCAAATAATATATATAACACATATTCTACATCAACGCTTTTTCTACAATCATTAAATGCATACAGAAATGCATATATGGATGTTGATCTGAACACTGATTCTGTCAGCATCTGACCATACTGACACACAGTCCACACTAGGAAGCACAAGCTGCATATTCCCTACCTCTCATTTGTCTAGGGCCAGATAGGAGAGCCATGCAGCCATACTCACATCAGACCACATCAGACCACATCAGACCTAATCCACGTATATTTCACAGTAGGAGCCCCCTTAAATATGTGTGTGCTTATATGTGTGTGTGTGTGGGGGGGGTTATTTAGAGGCCCCTTGCCTCAACTGACAAATGCACATTCACCAGCTGAGCTGCCAGAGGAGCCTTTTATCATTTTGGGGAAGTTCAGATATAAATTTCACTTTTAATAATATTGAGTCCTCTAAAGAAGCCAGGCTCAAGTCCTAACTAATGCAGTGAGAACTGGAACCTGCTGTGACAGCTGTACTGAAACCCAAAGAGATGTGTATTTAACACAACAAATTGGTCATGTGACTACATCTGCCCGTCACAGTGGGCTGAACTTCTAAGCTGAAACCCCTTATTGATACGTCTCCCGCAATAGGCCTGTTAGCGCTGAGCTTCCTGTAGGCTGACAACAGCCATACACATCAAAGACAGATGAGGTTTCATATTAACTGCTGAGGGCAGACAAAGTAAGATAAGCTTTTTGGACCTGCCTCTCAATATAATGAAAGGCTAGCAAGTCTTCCTAAGTAATGTGCATGACCAACTGAGATAACCCTTGAAGACAGGCTGATTATTGACCTTGACCTGTATTTCACATATTTTACACATTTTCTCAATACATCTGATACAGACTTCACATCAGACTTGACATTACTCTTGTTGCAAGTTATACTTTTAAGATGTTCAAAACACATCTGCTGAAGCAGGAACTGGATTCGAGCCCGAAAAGGAGGCCAAGTTACTGGATAATTCCTGGTTACACAAACAGGACTGTATGGACTCTACTTTGCATGGCTGAGTGCAGAGAATCCAGCATGTTATGCTGTCTACATACCCCTATGGTTATGAGATGAAAAAGCCCGTCAGATTTCTGCCTTTGCTGAATGCAGCCTGTCGTTTGATCTAAGCAGCACGCGGTAGCGCTCTCGTCGATCTCTCAGATCTCGCAGGAGACATATAAATTCCATCCCGCTCTTCGTTGGAAACCCAGAAAAAGTCATCAGGATAAAGTCCTTGTATGACCAGTATATTTAGGCAACACTGCGTGTCTATGATCACCGCAAAGGAACTGATTGATGCAACCTTGCTCACTGTTTGAGGAGGTATCTCACCAGGAATGCTTCTGAGTGACTCCATATGCTGAGAAAATTAAATGGTCTTTCAGATGATTCTTGACAGTGCTGGAAGCACAGAGGAGCAGTCAGAAGAGAAGACGGCAACGGCAAGCAAAGCCCCCATCCGCAGCCCCAAAGCACTGACAGACGAAGACAACACGGCCCCCTGCACTCAAAAGGTGACAGGGCAGCACGCAGAATGTGACAAGCCCCACTGTAATAGGATGGATCATGTGACATGCCGCTGGAGACCAGCTCTGCTGTGACATCGCTCACAAAACGAGTGAACCTGTAGACCACACAATGCATTGTCCATGAAATTACTCACTGAAGCCCTATGTGTTCTGGGTAATGAGAATTCCCATCCCAGGTATGACTCACCCATTGTTCCACTGAAAAAGAGGATTTCTAGGTGTCATATAGCCATGGTATATGCTAAGGGTAAGATGAATATACAGACAAGGCTCACTGAACACTTAGTTGGTGTTCAGACCTACATCTTTCTCACTTTTCTGCCAGCCAGCTTACAATGATGTTATAAGACTGCAATTTACTCCTGAATAGCTTCTGAGACATCAGTGTTGTTCCAAACTGCATCTAACTTTATAAAGGTATTTAAAAACCTAAATAATAATAGTGATGACACTTCACTGGTCGCCTACCCAATATTATTCTCCATGACACATATGTAGGTGAGAGGGAGGGGAGGGGGGATTAGGGGCCTTGCTCAAGGGCCCTCAAACATGCAGCTATTCTGCTGAAGCCAGACTCAAACCGGTCACCTTCCAATCACATGCACAGAGACTTAACCCACCCAGCAAGACGCCGCACCAATGGTAAGTCCCCTTTATACATCCTATTATCCAGTCTGACCAACACAGCTGAACGGACTCAAAGCAATTTCGACAGCAGATCTATATTCATCCTTTTAACAATTCTTTACATTCAGGAATCCATTTAAATAGATGAATGTCCGTCCAGCAAATTATGCAGCACTGACTAATGACACAGGAGTGTATTCTGACAGAAGTCTAGTCCGCATTTCAAATTCAAATTCAAAAAACTTTATTTGTCCCCGACGGGCAAATTTGAAGATCTGTAGACAATGACCGCCACAAAGGCTCTCCGTTGACTTCATTTCTGGAGGGCACCCTGTATACCACAGTTCATATAACAACATCACTGTCTTCAAACATCAACATGCATCCATTTTTAAAAAGGTGTATTTCAAATCAGAATTCGCAGAGAAGACCACTGACAGGACAATAACGCTGCCAGCAACAACTGTTCTTTACACTGTTTTTGCATTTGACTACAAGATGTACAAATATGGCCAGTGCATGCAAGCATGTGGTGCTGAGAGACACAATCAAGTTTCCACAAACAGCTTTCTGTTCATACTGTAGTGAGACACTCATGCTTCTACATTCACCCTAGCATTAAAATGCATCACCATGCCAGTACAGCCATAGCACCACATGTTGGAGCCAAAAGATTTTTGGGATACTTTTTCCTATGAATTCACTTTATAAGGCTGCTGCACAAAGAGTCCATTCTTTTCTTCATCCATGATGATAGAATTTTAATGGTTTCAAGTTAACGTATGTGGTCTGTTCACGATCATTATGGTTATGACACATGCTCAATGTTCAATCAGCAAAATAACACCTTAAGAGATGAGAAATCTCACCCTTGTAGAAGAGAATGTTTACCTACTTGTCATAGTTTTTTTAACCTGACCTATGAAGCACACTATCAGTGCTACCATAAATTAAATATACAATAAAAAAAAAAAAAATTGTGCTTACGGAATGTCAACTTTGGTTCATGCACGTAGCATAATTTCTAGGGATGATTCAAGCAGACCTCATCACCTCTCCATGCTCAGAAACATAAGTGGATGGTTACAGAGCTGGTGTACTCAGTGTAGCGTCACTTAAAAACTTTAATTCTAAATGCCCTCAGGTATCATCTGCAGTGAACTTTCAGGGGCTCATACAATGAGAATAAATATATAATTTCAGCATTCAATAGTGGAACTGTTGCAAATATTCCTGGTGATTAATTACTATAGTTATTTGTGGGCTTTCTGCATCCCAAAATTTGTCATCAAGAACATTCCATGCTGACAATATTTCTTTGGAGACAATAATATGACAACTGTCATACTTGTTTACCTGAAGTGGAAAAATTTTCATTTCGAGCACTAAATTAACCTCCCAGATAAAAGCAGCAATAAATCATTGGCATGGTTCATAACTCCTGTGGTAGGAAGAAATAAATCACTTCAAGCAAATATAGGTCAGAGACCATTTTTATGGAAGGTAGCAAACCGCAGCATAGATCAAGCGGAGGTGAAATCCATGCCTCTGTCCATTAAAGAGTGAATCACAACAGCTTTCTACAGCCTAAACACCAGCAACCTACCTCTGGGGTCAGTGCATTACTGTCTGACGTTTGGCTTGATAGCAGCACGTGTGTGAAACCCTCTTCTTTCCTGACCACGATGTCCCGGAACCGGCAGTTGCTGTCATTCTGTCGGATGTTGTATCTCAGCCTCTTGTCGAACGCGTAGCCCTTCTCTTCCACCAGCTTCCGTTTCACAGAACTGTGCAAGTTCATTCCACCGTTAGAAAGTGTAGACGCTGTGTGGAGACATAATAAAGGAAGGAAGTGAGGTGTGAGGCTCACCCTGGGGCCTTTCTGCGGGCACACAAATGGCCTGAGATGCTCTGAGATGGCCTGTATCCTAGCCAGGCACATACCACTGAGGGATCCTTTGCCAAGTGCTGATTAACTCATAAACAAGCATCCTGCATCCTGACTAATGGAAAAGGCTTTCAAAGGTTTATTATTCAATTTCACTTCAATTGAATTTTATTTGTATAGCATGCTTTACATTGTCTCAGAGTGCTTTACATTATCCTGCCCAAAGTCCCCAGTGAGCAAGCCAGAGGTGACAGTGGCGAGGAAAAACTCCCTAGTCCAAATTTTAAGGTTTGTTTTGGAGGAGGTCTTAACATTGGAAAAAAAAAAAAAAAAAACAGATACAACTATACAAAGCATTCCATTGATTTACAAACTGATTAGACAAGTGCCTACAGAAGACTTCAAGCCTTAGGTACAGATCTTCTTTAGCAACAACTTGCCGCTGATTAGCTCTGTACTGCATTCTCTCCATCGCTGGCATTGAGCTGATCAAAGGCCAGCAGGCCTCTCCAGTTTAGGTGTCACCCCTCCTCCAAAACGTTTTCAAGGACCATTTACAAGGAAAAGCAGGAGTGCGTCAAACTCTCACACTTAAGCGTGATGCGTACTGTTGTTTTGTGTATGCTGTACTGTGACTCAGCACAGAGTGAACACAAGGCAATGTAATCCTACCACGGTTTATTGCAAACTAAATTATGAGTCTGCTTCTTAATCAGGGCTACCTCTCACTACCAATGTGTACAGATACTGTGATGCTGATTTAAGGCTAAATTTTTGCTGTGCTGAAAATGGAACGATGTGAGTAGTCATTATCCTGATTTTTAAAGCATATTTCCAAAAACTGAAAATCCATTACCTTCGAAACCTCCATACTCCCTACCACTGACAAACCCTGGATTCACATACCTTCTGCACTGAACTCACACTAATGCAGCACAATAACTCCAACATGTCATATTCAGTAAAACAGTAAAACAGTAAAACAATTAATAAACTGTGGAAAGCATGACATCTAATCTACATACGAAATAAATCTCTGAGAAAAAACATATTCAGCAGCCCAATATCAAAACCCTTACATTACACATGAAAAGCAAGATGTTATAACAGGCAGCTTTCAAAAACAAATATTTAATATGGATTTATTCATTTTTGAAAATACTCCTTGTGCACATAAATAATATATACCCCTAGATGGTCTATCCAAAGGTTTTGTCACCAAAAACCTCCTACTAACCAAAATCAGACCAAATATTAAGGAAAGTCATTAATAAACTGCCCATGTTGAATTACTGAGTAAAACCAACAGAAAGCCATTGAATAATTATCCCAAAACCAATATACCATGAATGCAGCCAATATCAAGCTATGTAAGATAACAATGGGTTTGCAAAGAATTAAAAAAATTTATTAAACGGAGTGGACATGGTGGAGAGACGTTAAGAGGATGCAAATGCACCAAGACAGCGCCGTGACCGGGAATTATTCACTCTTAATTCCCCATTAAATGTGACCCCACAGCTCACACACGAGCCGTCTGCTAAAGAGAGCATTCGTTATTAGAGTGGACCCTCCAAAAGGTCTGAGTTCAGGGAGATAACAAACCTCAAAATCTAAATGTTTAGCTTAACAGAGCAGCACAGTAGCGCAGTGGGTAGTGATGTTACCTCAGACCTCCGCTTTGCACGTGCTTTGTGCATGTTTGTGTGTGTTTACGTTTCTGTGTGCGGATGGAGTTTGTTCTCCCAGTGCCATACAAGTTTGCGTCAAGCACCCTGGTTTCCTCCTGAAGTGCAGAACACAGTAACCTGACTGCTGTCCTGCGGAGGGGGGTAACCTGACTGCTGTCCTGTGGAGTGGGGTAACCTGACTGCTGTCCTGCGGAGTGGGGTAACCTGACTGCTGTCCTGCGGAGGGGGGTAACCTGACTGCTGTCCTGCGGAGTGGGGTAACCTGACTGCTGTCCTGCGGAGGGGGGTAACCTGACTGCTGTCCTGCGGAGGGGGGTAACCTGACTGCTGTCCTGCTGAGTGGGGTAACCTGACTGCTGTCCTGCGGAGTGGGGTAACCTGACTGCTGTCCTGCGGAGGGGGGCTTCCCAAGCGTCTGACGTCCATGGACCTTTTGTGTTTTTTTTTTTCAAATTGTTTCTATTTGTTCTACATGCAAACAGAACATGCAAACATGAGGGGGTCATAAAAACTTCTAAAAAATATAGTTTTTGGAAATGAACCAACCCCTCCCCCAAACCCCCAGTGTTCAACAGCCCTGTAAAATACTGGCCTTGGACCACAGCCTGGGGGTTGGGAACAACAACACAATAATAATAATCATAATAAAAATAATAATAATAACAACATCTAAAATAAAAACAAAAAATTACATTACATCACGCGATTCTACCAGGTTATGTGATTTACATGTGCAAATGTAAAGTTTTAAAATGCAAACAACTGCAGCCTAATTCCCATTAAATCCTTGTCGTTATTTTCACTAGAACATGTTTAACTCACCTGCTGAGGAACCCAAAATCAATGCAGTCTTCATAAAAAAAATAAAAAATGATTACCATCTCCTTGGGCTTGACCACAGTGAGAGGAAGAGCATAAGAACAGAAGTGCAGTATGTTTCAACTCCCCTCTACTGTGAGATGTGGCCCCCCACTGGCTGACAGGGAAAGGCTCCCAGTGGCTTTACGACAGAACCAACATATTCAATTTGCAGTTCTAGTGCTTGCTGTGAACTCCAAGGTGGTGCATCTCTCTTCTCTATGCTCACCACTGCCTCTGATTGAGCCACCAACCAAACTGCTACTTGTTAACGCTGCTTCATACGATTATACAGTTAGTGGCATTAATAAAAACGTGCCTGGGAAATTATGCAGTAAATCAATCAAGTATCAAGTAAATCAAGCATTACAGGCATACATTTTGCATGATACAGTGGCAGAAAGTAGCACTGCATCAGAAGCACAAAAGATGTTTGATGAATTTCGGGGCAAAAAGGAAAAAACTGCTCCACTTAAACGCGCCCGACGGTGTGACCTTGTTCAGGGTGACAAACCCAAGCAGGCAGTAACAAACACAAATATTTGGGTGTTACACACACTTTTATCCATGGAGAATACACCCACTGCCTGCTGACTCTGCAGTATGACTCTACACAAAGCACTTCTGAGTCTGCTGTAGTACACATATTCATAACTCTGCACTACCAAGGAATCTCCTGGAGCAGAACACTGAACTACAACCATATCGCTTTCATCAGCCCCCTACCCCCGGTGCTTGTAATCTGTTTACTCCAAATCAGTGGGGAAGTGCTCTCCAAGTTTCACTGGGGGAAAAAAGAGGCATATACCTCTACTACACATAAACAGATGGTATATTGCCAAGGTCTGATCACTTTCCGTAATGGAGCAAGGGCTTTGGGGCCTAGAAATCAAGTCGCTGTTCCTTTGGACTCAGCTGAGGCGGTTTGGGTTCCCTGGGGGGGGGGTCGTTCCAGGCATGTCCCACCGAGAGGAGGAGCCAGGAAAGGGATCTCCCAGATGGCTTTGGCACGTACAGGAATCCCCCATAGGAGAGCTTTGGTCTGACCTGCTTGGCTTACAGCGCAAAGATGAGATATTTATTACACAGGTGCTAATTACAGGCAGCCCCCAGATTACCCAGGGGATCCATTTCCTAAGTCTGTCTGTAAGTCAAATTTGTAGGTAAGTCGGAAAAATAATAAAGTACATACTGCTACTAAAAATAGTAATATCCATCCATCCATCCATCTTCTGTAACTGCTATTCACAGGGGGTCTGGAGCCAGGATGGGGCGCCAACCCCAACGCAGGGCACAATCCCCCACCATTCAGGCAAACATGCACACTGATGGGCAGTTTGGTGACTCCAGTTAACCTCAGCATGTTTTTCGACTGTGGGGGGAAACCGGAGAACCTGGAGGAAACCCCATGACGACACGGGGAGAAGATGCAGACTCCACACACACGGAGCCATGGAGGAGCCTCGAACCTTGGTCCCTGAGGTGGCAGGGAACAGTGCTAACCAGTGTACCACGTGCCGCCTCATAATAATGATAATAATGATGATAATAATAATAATACTTAATAATTAAAATACATACAGTACTGTACTGCACCTCGAGCCAAGTAACCGGTGAAGTCACACACCGTTTTGATGAGCGTCACTAAGTACTGTGTGCTTTTCGTATTACCAGCCAATGTTTCTAACTCAAATTGTTTATATAATAGACTTCATGGTAGTCCACTCGTAAGTAGGTTCTGTCCGTAAGTTGGACGTGGACTGCCTGTACTATATTATCGCTATAGTATAGTGAAAACAACTTTAAGCTGCTAGGGGACTTAGAAACTACAGCAGGAGCAAAGAAACAGCCTGACTCGAGGGAAGAACCTGGAGAAATTTGTAAAAAAAATGCCAAATTATAAGCGACACCTTCTCACCCTCTTCCGTCTCCCCGCATTTCCCCCCTCCCCGATGCTTAGAGTCCCATAAGACACCTGCCTGCCCCGACACACCATCACAAACCTTAGAGATGTTCAACCAGAGCAGCGATGTGGAATGCAAGCAGACTCAGCAGGTGGGATACATACATATCTGTGTTGCTACGGACTTGCTGATCCCCCTGGACCAAAAGAACGTGCTCAGCAGGATTACAGATCATTTTTCCTCAGTAACAACAGCTTCAGTTTTGATCTATGGGCATATGACAGGGATAAGCCAAAATCTGGACAGCAACATTAAAAAAGTTACAGTAAAGCCATTCCATTTAGAAGCTGGAGCAGACTTGGATCTGAAGCGTAAAAAACACATACCTGTTTCAAATCGATAATTAAGGAAAATTATAATGCATCAGTGGTGCTCATTCTGACTGCACTGACTTAGATAGAAAGGATCTTTCTAAAAACCTCATCTGTTCATAAACACAAGCTGAGCTTTTACAACCTCAAAACCCGCAATTTGGAGATTAAATATGCAAATCGACAAAAGTGATCAATGACTCGTCTACAGTTTGTAGAACATGCAGGACACACAAGAGGACGTGGGATACCTCAGAATCCCAAATGTGTGCCTGATTTAAAAACTGATCATTCAAACAAGTCATCCAGATAAAGACCATCCCTTTTCCTTACTTATCACGGTCTTGGCCTGTTAACTTCAGTTTTTTCCATAATTTGTTGGAATCACACACTGGAAGAGCAGACTATGTAATAATGTAAAATATTATGCATGCTATACTATGCATTATACAGATGTTTCTCATAAATCAAATATATATAATTATCATCCTGTGACTATCAGGAAAGACACTTAACTCTTTGGTTAATGTCTACAGGGATAAAATTAGTTTGAAATTGTACACCGAGTCACTTTGGGTAAACTGGTCTTACTGAGTAACCATGACAATACCTTTAGTTCTCTTGCCGTTTACGGAAGCATGACGGTGTTGTTTAGACCCTCATATGCATGGTAAGAACAGTGTAAAAGGGAAGCCTCACCTATTTCATTCAGCAGGGGTGTTTTTGTAACATCCAGGTCCTGCATCATTTTGTCCACTGGGGCGGCGCTGTCGTAGTCTAAGGCATTGATGTCCCCATTTTCCACTCCGTTGTGCTCCTTCTGCACAGGCAGAGGCTGCAGTTCGCCGGACGCCGTCCTGTAAGTCACAGTCTTGGTCGCCCTGTCTCCTGCCTGCAGTTCGCCGGACGCCGTCCTGTAAGTCACAGTCTTGGTCGCCCTGTCTCCTGCCTGCAGTTCGCCGGACGCCGTCCTGTAAGTCACAGTCTTGGTCGCCCTGTCTCCTGCCTGCTTGCTGCTGCCACTGCTGATCTTCCTGGGCTTCAGCATAGCCCCTGTGCCGCTCCTCTTCCTCCTCCGTGCCTCCCCCCGGCCTCGCACAGCCTCGCTCAGCCTAGCTTGTCGCGGCCGCTTGTCCCGCTGGAGACGCAGGCTGTTGAACTGGTCGATGAACTCCTCGCAGTGTAGTAGGTGGTGCTCTGGCTCCCAGGTATCCTCGTTGCTGCCGTAGCCCTTCCACCGGATCAGGTATTCCCACTTGCCCTTCTTGTTCCTGCGCTTGTCTACTATTCGCTCTACCTGAGGCGACACAATTGCAGGGAACACGACAGGGGGGCAGAGTCAGGACCATGCTATGGGAGTTTATATTACTCCATAAAAGCAAATGGCCTGAGGAGAGCTTATCAACACTCTACACTTCCATAAATTTTAACAGGCTCTCCCAACCATCAACAGACTTAATAGATGTGTAAGCATGCTGGAGGGCCAAACAAGAGAGCACTTCATGCACATGAAGCCATTTAACAGTGGCCTCATTCCCAACATTAAGGCCAGCAAAACACCTGAACCAAATCAAAATATCATCATGCGGAGAGGCTGAACGATGCAATCAGGAAAGTAAAGAGAGACTGATACTTATTCACATTTCTACTCATGTCATTTAATAAAAAGTCAAAGTGATACCAGAAGGACAACAATAAAGATCACAATCCTAAAATATCTTTAAATAGCTAATGTTACCGCATGGCTGACAAAACACATAAGGAAAAGTACAAGGATGAGTGCAGAAAGTAGCTACAAATGAGCAGCAAGCTAAGTAGCTAGAAAATATAACATTATTAAAATTCACCAAAATATACTGAAGCTTGTGGATTTGCAGCATCTCTCAGGGAGGCTAATAAAAATGAACTTGATTTTTCAACTATGCTGTTTCACAAGGCTGAATGACCCCATTAGCTGACTTAGATTAGCGAACATGTTGACAAGAGTGATAATCCTGTATGTGACTCCTGAGATCTTCTGTACTTTTCCTTATGAGTACTTTCTTCCTGTAGGAAGATAAGAGAAAACTTTACAAAAAAAACCAAGAGGAGAAGCAGAAGACCAAAGCTTCTTGAGCCCCCAGGCCAGTAGGGGTCGATATACGGGGGGGGGGGGGTTTAACGGGTTGAATCCGAACCCCCCATCAAACAAAAGCTCCTTAAGCCCCTTGGAATTTGCTCAAATCCAGGAAGTTCGGAAACCACACAGAATTTATATGTTTAAAGTACAGTAAATACCTACAAAACATTTAATAAAAGTATTTCAATTAATTGAAGAAAACCACCATAAATGGCTCTGTGCACTTCGCTGTGACCAAATGAGGTTCAAAATGCTTCCGAAGACAAGAAATCAGATGAATATTCGATCTCATCTTGTACCAGATTCAACAATTTAAAGATAATAACTAAATAAAGAGGGAGGGGATGAATGACTGACTTAAAGGGCAATCAGCAGTTCAGGAACAGCATGGCACCGGGGAGCAAAGTGCACGATTTTCACTGCTATTAACTACATCCGCAGCGTCCTGTTAACCAGTATAGGCCAAAGCAAATTACTTGGCTTGATGTACAGTAAGCTGCAGTTTATTCCTCTAAACACGGTGAAACGCTTGTAATCCAAAGAGCACAAGCTCATATCAATCAAATTAGATTATCAGCCATTTAGCTGGATCTAACGACAGCATACATGGACCACACCAGAAAAGAACCATGGAGAATCTGTGGATGGCATATTCTCACTTTCTGTTTTCTAATGGATATCTTAACAAACAGCCATATTGTGATAATTGAGTATAATTCATAGACACATTGTTTGGCTAAAAAACTTTTATCCAATTAGAAAAGTACTGGGCATCTATGGGTCAATGACGTGATGCAAATTTTTTGTGTCCATATGTATTAGTTAAATTAAAAAAGTTACACTTGGAAAATAAACTTATCCAAGGACTTTATCCAAAACTTCTATCTTTAATCGATTTTGAGAGAATATTTGGGGAATGATGGCAAAAAAGTTGTGAAACTATAAAAACTTAACCAAGTAATCTAAAAAGTTGTGTTAAAAAGGTGAAATTCTCAATAAAACGTGCTTTCAACTAGTCTGGTGTAATCTTACATTAGAACTATTTAATAGGAAATAAAAGTAACAGAACACCATTGTTCTGAATATTATAATTAATTTGGAGAATTTGTTCAAATTGTGAAATAGAAAATCCGGTGGTGGGAAATAATATCAGAGAGAAGGACTCCTGGTGACCCTAACTATTGCATGCCAAAGTTAGTAAATCCAAAATAGCAGATAATTTGACATTTTTAGGGTATGTTTGGTATTACGACAGGCGGATCGGTGCGGCATCAGCAGTGATGCAGGCGCTGCATCGGTCTGTCATGGTGAAGGAGCTGAGCCAAAAGGCAAAGCTCTCGATTTACCAGTCGATCTACGTTCCTACCCTCACCTATGGTCACGAGC
>JABJVO010000024.1:262862-273927 GCA_026770805.1 Boulengeromyrus knoepffleri
CCATCCTTGGCGTTGCGCTTGGCGATGTGAGGCTTGCATGCTGATGTTCGGCCATGGAAGCCCATTCCTGAAGCTCCTGTTGCTGGGGTTAATGCCAGAGGAAGTTTGGAACTCTGCAGTTATTGAGCCAACAGAGCGTTGGCAACATTTATGCACTATGGTTTTCAGCACTCGGAGACCCCGCTCTATTACCTTACGTGGTCGGCCTTTTCATGGCTGAGTTTGTTGTTCCTGAATGCTTCCACTTTGAAATGAAACCACTTACAGTCCACCGTGGAAGAAATTTCGTGAACTGACTTATTGCAAAGGTGCCATTGTGTGACAGCACCATGCTTGAATTCACTGAGCTCTTCAGAATGACCCATTCTCTCACAAATGTTTGTAAACCTGACTGCATGGCTAAAGGATTGGTTTTATACACCTGTGGCAATGGGTCTGAATGAAAGACCTGAATTCAGTGATTAAGAGGCGTGTCCCAATACTTTTATCCATATAGTACACACATAAGTTTCTAAAAAAAAAGCCCATATATCAGAGTTTTGGCACCGGATCATCAGAATTGATCATGTATTGATATGTGTATTCCTCAATTCACTTTGTTTCTGCAAAAATTTTCAAACACACTATGTTGGATCTGGAAAAAAGGCTCTGTGGAAGTCCTGTAGATAGAGTTCAAGTCCTGGAGTCCTCAACTCAACAGGTGAACGCAATGACTTTAGCCTTTATGAAGCAAAATATACGTCTGTTATCAGACCTCTGTGGGAATTGCACTGAAGGTTGGTAGTATTATTGTATCTCCCACAAGAGGGTAAGTAAGGTGCATTTTTAATCACAAATCAAAGCCTAACCATCCTCAGGCTTCATTGCAGCAGCTAGATATCTGATAAAGCTTGTAATTACCACAAACAAATCATTAAATATGAAAGATGATAGAAAACATTCCAAATGGACCACAAACTCATCTTAGCCTCATAAAGACTATGAGCAGACATTCAGTTGTTTGGATGTAACCAGACTGAAAAAATATCCTGCAGTTTTAGGTGTCAATAGAATTTGTATTATAGTATTATTATATGATATTAATGTTATATCTAGTCATTTATATTAGTCACTGCTTTAATATACCAATATATTTCGGTTTTTCCTAAGTGTCAAACATTTGAAACTTTCATTACCTGATTGCTGCGTGCTGTATGATTTGTTTATGTGTGGAAATTCTAGGACTGTAATATTACTCAACCCTTTTTTCTATAAGACTAATTTCCCTTCTAAATTGACGCAAATGAACAACTGTTTTATATATAAAAACAGATTAGAAATATAAAAAATACAGATTAGAATAAATTCTGATCACATGTTGTAACCTAACCCCAAAATGCTGTCGCTGACAAGTGCTAAAGATGCACGCTCCCCCAGCTGTGAAATGATTTAGAATGCTTCTGAAGTTTTTTTAGATCTAAAAATCTGTATAATTTCATTGTCTGATAACAATGACAGTGTCTTCCTTTCAGAGGACAGTTAATCCCCAGTTAACCTCTACACCATCTTAATGACTGACCATTTTATATGTACAAACAAAACAGGTGTTCTTTTCAAATTAATATGAGGTGAATTGTAATGTAGGCAAACCACTGGAGGCCCCAGACGGACAGGTGCTTAAGGGCAAAATAAATACCAATTCTGTTTCCATTCTTTGTTCAACAAAAAATAGCTATAGTCTAGTGTAGCTGTAGGTCATAGAGTCTTCATTACTTCATTACATTAGATATTTGTTTATTTGTTTCTCTTCAGTAGCATTAGTCAAATGCATACCCTTTTACAGGATTCTCAATCTCGATTCACACATACAGGGATGATACAGGCTCCGTCAAAGTTGAGATGACTAATCAGTGACGGCCTGCCTCGTCCCCTTTCGCACATGGACATGAATGGTGTCACTAACAGAGCTGATGCATCTGCCTCATTTGTCGCTGGTCTCTCCAGTACGAACCTAAAATGGTTCCACCCTACATCACATGTCTAAAAAAGCGAGTCTCCCACTGGTGTTGTGACCTTATTCATACTCTGAAAATTGCTATCTTAGATATGGACTACATTGCTTGTGAAATACCTTTCCACTGCTATGTTGTACACATACAAATCCACCAAAGTACTGCCCCAAGCGTCTCTACAACTACCATCCATCTCACCATCTCTACTGAGGAAATAATGGTTTGGACGAAGACCATATTTTTACAGTTCATAGCAGTGAAAGAGTAACTGTAGTCACAGGTTTTTGTCATTACGCTCATTTGTCAGATGTAGCAAGTCTTTCACTGTAAGGCAAGCTTCTCATGTTTTGTTTGCCAAAAGATGCATACTCACACTTTTGTGTCCTGCAGAACTGACTGTTATGTCTATTTGTTGGCATTCAAGACAAGTCATCTCAGAAGAGTTAATTTTATAAAGAAAATCAGACACAAGCATTTCATAGCAATTTAAATTTTTATCGCTGATGATCTGGCATTTTGGAACCCATGAAAACTTTCCAAAACGATTACACAAACCACTGAACTTGGTTAGAAAAAAAAGATTAGGTCGTGTCTAAATTACATTGTTGACCAAACTATGGAGATAATGCATGTCATGCTTTCACAAAGACATGAAAAAGTTGT
Source organism: Boulengeromyrus knoepffleri (assembly GCA_026770805.1). NCBI lineage: Eukaryota > Metazoa > Chordata > Actinopteri > Osteoglossiformes > Mormyridae > Boulengeromyrus > Boulengeromyrus knoepffleri. The sequence continues at coordinate 265,517 of JABJVO010000024.1, forward strand.
TTTCAGATTTATCACAAAAAAATCATTCTAGCCTAGTCTAAATGATAACAGGACTCAGAAAAAACAGGACTTAAAAAGAAACAACGGACACGAGAAATAATAACTTTTAAAAATCTTAAAGGTTAACACCAAACATTATTTATGTACAATTTTAAATACAGGAAAAATAGATGCACTCATTCTAACAAGAAAGAACCTCATGGGGACATTTCAGCCAGAGAGCCACTGGCATTTCAAAACTAAGACCTCATAATAAGACATATCATTTTAAACCAAAGTTATTCTTTCAAATAGCTCAACTATAATGCATCACTTTCACATAAATATATACAGTCTTCTCATTCCAGACATTGCTAGTTACAAGAAGATGTTCCTGTCTTGCTGGCTTGCTTTGCACTGCAGCTCCCCAAATAACAAAAACTGAAAAGTCTGAAGTTTGCAGATTCTTTCCTATTAAAATGCATCTGCCTTGGTAAGAGTTTGACTGGCTTCTGCACCGTAAGACCTGCAGCCCGTTTTGGAAAAACACAGGCAAAAAAAAAACAGAACAACTAAATAATCTATTCAAAGTAAATGCACAATTCATTTGAATGTTCGGTCTTCAGCCCTAGCTGAGATAACGTGTACTTCACAGGTGCCTTATGTGAAACCGTGGCCTGATATATGCTGAATACGTGACCAGAGAATACATGTGTGGGGAGGAAAAACATTAATATTTATTTGATTATGCTACACGTGGTTTCTAGAATTCCTCCTGAATATCACCCTATAAAAGATCTGATTATATGAAGATAGCTAATCTGAATGTTAATGTCCACAGGCCACTGCTTCGGAACCCATGTGATACTGCCAGTACTTTTCAACCTCAGCTCTTAAGTCCGAAGGGCAGCTATCTGGATGACAGCATTTCCGCAGGTATTCTGGATGTACATCAGGAAACAGCTAAAATTACTGCGAACTGTGGCATTTTAGTGAATCTAATGGGCAGGAGGCATGACTTAATGCTCCAATATTTTTTGTGCCATTAGATAAAGGACCAACCACTAAAAGCACATATTGGACAAATAAATCAAACACGCAACAAGAGGCCAAGTTTTCTGTGTCATTGCTCCATAGCTCTGGAAATCTTTACGCAATTTCAGTGAAAGTTGATTAATCTTCTTTACTCTTGTTGAAAGCAGAGCAACTAGGGAGAGGAAGGAGCTCCACAAATATGCATCTAGCTCAGGTTCTGTGTACGGATACAGTGTCTTCCGTTCTACCACGAGTTCTCTTCAGTTTCTCCTCCCGTTTAATGGTCCATGTCCAATTTTACATTCCAGTTTCATATCAATGAAGTACTTTTACTTACACAAAAATGTTCTGAGGGCAGAAGGAAAAAATGATTGGTTCAGAAAGATAACCTAACAGATTGCAGAGGAGATGGGTCAAAGCAACTAGAGGAGGTGGAACCAACGAATCAGATGTCTTGGTCCTGCCGCTTCTAGTTGCTTTGTAGAGGAGGTGGGTCTAAGCAACTAGAGGCGGCAGGACCAAGACAACTTCTAACCCTAACCCATTTCATGTTCCAGATAGTCATCTCAGGACAAAACAGATTTATCATGACTAAGCTGTCCTTGCAGGGCAACCTGAACATCAGGAATGTTCTTGTCACTGTTGAACTCACCCCGAAATATCAATATGTTTTCTGTAAATAAAACGCCCAGAGTTCTACATCGTGTTCCTTCTCTGTGCAGCCACAGCATGATACTTTAAATTACACACATCTGCTGAAATACTAAAACGATGTACACGGCCGCCACAGTCTTACAACTTTAATGTACATTTCTTCCAGAAAAAAAATAAGTTAACAACATAGATTTAGTCCATTTATTCCTTGTCCACTGCTCAATATCTGGACCTTTTTTCCACAGTGTTCTCTTTTTAAATTGTATGCTTACACACTGTGATATACTTCTGCTAAAATGAGCAATTCTGACCAAGCTGAAGTGGTGGGAGAATCATGAATCGAAACCCATAGTGGGCATGATCACCATGAGCAGTCAGTCACTTCTCATTGGCTACTTCGTTGCTTCCCATTGGCTCCACCAGGCGCTCGTCGACACTGCACAGTAATCACAGCAATGTTCTGTCCCCCTATCACTGCACTGCTGCCACAGTCCCATGCCGCACGTACGACTGTGAAGCTCACTGAACTCTGACAGATAGATGAAACCAGATTAATACACGTGTTAAGAACCATTCACCGTCCTTCTCATGTGTATTTCAAATTGTTCGTTATTTTGAAATTAGCCAATAACCTTGCCCCACCAAAGTTGAGCTACACCGAATATAACATTGAGCTACACCGAGACATCCAGCCAAGCCACTGTTTAGTCCTTATCTATCACTTGCCACGCTTACATTATATGACATTATTTTAATGTATATTCAAACCCTGCGAGTATTTGCTTTAAATACTGTACCCATTCATGATGCTGCATTCAGTTCCATTTTTGCTTCACAGTTTGGTTATCTAGTATTTCATTTGTAATATTTGTAGTTTTTACAAAATGCAACATTATCGATCCCCTCAAGGGGGAAATGTTTTGCTGTCTATCAGAATCACATATGTAAAGGAGTTTTGAAGTGATATAGTACACTCTCCTAACTCTCCACCCCCCATCACCCCCACATTGGTTAAGATATTACAAAGTCCAACAGGTCCAATTAAGTGCTCTGTAAACTTATACTGGTGTTTTAGCTCACTGTTTAAAAGCTATTATTTTGGCAGAACTTCTTGTGTGTTGTTCCATTGTGCCTCTGAAATCATTGATCATTCAGGCTGAGGATGTGGACGTGGTGGAAGCACCTGCAGGGCCACTTAAGCAGCTGATTGGACTGAACGGACAAAAAATCTGAGCTCTACACAAAAGGCCAGAGCTGGCTGTCCATTTTCTGTGAAGACTCAGGTCTTTCAATGTGTGCAGCGAGCTAATGGGGATGCTCTAATGGGCCCAGCTCTGTTACTGGGCTGACCCCAGAGTCAGTCACCAAAATATGAATGATGGCAAAAGTTACTGGCCATAATGAGGAACACTGTCCCTCCCCTTTACAATGTCGTGTCCTTAAGCACCGGTGGCCATTCTCTTACGCCACCACAGCAAACCAAGAGGTGCTCCTGGGCCTCCTTTCTCCCACCAGCCACAAGACTGCAGGATGTGTCGTCCCAATGGGTCCACACTCATTCTCACAAACAGAGCCAGTGGTTACATAACCAATGACCAGGCTAGGTCAAACCACGTATAAAATTAACTGTCAGAGCTACTCATCTATTTACCTGTTGATGTCTGTTTGTTTTTTTGTTTTGTTCTGCCTATATTATTCTAGCCTTAATGCATTTTGTGCTGCACGTGCTGCTGTAGCAGCCAAATTTACTGCTTCGGAGCAGTAAAATATAAGTATCTAATAACAACATGAATCATGAGAGCTAAATCCTCTCCGCTCTGGCTTGGACACACAATCTGGATATTCTGGGCATTAGGCGGTTAACATACCATAAAAGCCTGCCTTTGAGTGTCTGTATCCACTCGGAATAAAAGACTCCCAACTACTATTACCTTGCATTAACTAAAGTAGCCGAATGCATGAATGAAAGGCACATCCACCCTTACAGCACAACATTGTGTAAAACAGTGTCGTGTGGATAACTACAGGGTACAGTCTTCCAGGTGTCTCCACTTTTCTTTTCAAAGGCACGTCTCCTTCTTGTGGCCTCCACACTTTAAGGACCATGCTGATTAGTCCTACCAGTCCTTCAATGTCGGTGTGTCAGAATGCCTCCTCTAAAACCAACTGACCTTATGCACAGCGTATTCAATCCCATATGCAGATGAAGTCTTATTATTATTATTATTATTATTAGGTGCTGCCATGTTTATATTACTCCAGGATGTTTTAATCCAGATCCAGGAGACCCTCTTACATATTCTTTTCCCAGGTGAACTTTTAATTAGGCTACTAACTGAAGGAGGCACAGTTAAACAAAATTATTTATAACAAAATTTATTTATAAAACTCTATCCATTGCCTTCAATGGCTCATTGAAACCAGTACAATTGGTGAAATTATATACAGTAATTGAGCAACAATTACCTCATTGTTCAAAAGTGATTGCGGAAGGTATATGTGCTCGAAATGTGCCCCTGTACTTCAATATTTTGAATTCTGAATTCTGAAATGAACACTAAATCGAAAACTTAAGTTTGGATTAATCTATCATTACTTGATCACAAAAGGGGTATGAAGAGATGAAACGAGATGAAAACACAAGCAGCGTGCAAATATGTATTTGGTGTTCATGTCATTCATTCAATCAACAGTTTCAGTATATTCTCCATCTTGGATGAAGTTATACAGGTTTCAGAGAAGAAGACATTAAAGAGACAAACTGCTTTTTTCAGCCTATGAACTCTGCATAAACATCGGTCACATTAAATGTCACGTTAAATATAACTATCTTGCTTAAGACCCAAATTTAGAAAACAAAACTCAAGTCGACGGCAAAACTTCAGATTGTCCCGTGTGTTTGATGCTACAGTCATCCAAATTATGCACATCAATATATATTCGCAATTACGCATCGCCATCAATTAATTGTCTACGCGTCAAAAACATCAAATTGGCTGAAATGCGGTGTGATACACATTCCAGCCCTTTTAGAAGCCAATGAGTGAGGGAGCTGTCTAATTGGTACTGAAACCTCACGTCGGCAAAAAATTCGAACTATCAGTACAGTTAAAGCTAAATCATGAGATGTAGAAATACAGCATGGTTTCTAAGCCCGACGCGGCGTGGCTTTGGCGTGATCATGCCCCATGAGGTACCCCCTCTCCACCATATCGTAGGATGCGCTGGATGAGCACGTTTGGCGACTGGAAGAGAAACTGAAACGCTGGCCGTCGCCATGACATCACTCCTCCAAGACCGAGCTGAAGTCAGCGGCAGTTATTATAAATTATTATAAATTAACAACCAGGCAACGCCACGTGAAGAGCACGTTGACTTGGCAAGATAAACTAAATTATGGACCCAATATTCCCCGAAGATTCAACAGTACAGGGAACATTTGACGAACAGTCAGCCAACAGTCACCAACTTTTAACCCATTATGCTACACCATAAATTCAGCATGTCAAATAATATGAGTGAAGAATAGGCTCAATTAAAACACAGATATCACAATGAGCAGCGGTAACCGGTACTAAATCGTCACTAAGCACCACAGCTACCATTTACTAATGATAAACATCTTGTAGGATGTTCGCTGCCCAGATGATCACCCCCCATCTGCAGCTATTTTCCATGGAGGAGACAGTTTAGTCCATCTGTCATTTTTGCACTTTATCACGACTTTCAAGACTGGTGCGCTGAGAGGGAGGGAGTTCACATCTTCAGATGCTCAAGATTACTCTACCACGCCGTGCCACTTTACAGATACCACATTCCAACTACCAGGAGATGGAACAATTAAAAAAAGCCACTAAAGAAGACCTTCATCGCCATACAGCTTGAATGGTGGGTCGCTTTCGCCTGTTAAAGGGCTCAGGACATTGGTTTTTTCTATACGCAGAGACCTTCCATTACTTCCTAATTCCATTATATGGCAATTTTAAGAAGCATAGCCCTTGACAGGGGGGTACGGTACCTCGTAAAGGTCTCCCGAAGCCATGCCGGGTTGCGGAGCTCGGGCTGTGCAGTGCGGCTCGGCTGCCTCGCTGGCTTTTGCGGATCTCCGGCTCTCTCGGTGCATGGGAGAAAGCCCCAATGGACTGGTATTAACGAAGTGCCTTGTTATTCCGAGGCAGACGCAGCGGCGGAGCAGCAGGCAGCGTCAATCGAGCCCGGCTGCCATAGATTAAAACAAACAAGTAGACAGAGAACGGGGCGGTGCTGTTCATACGTCCATGGCTATGGGTTTGCTCAAACTGACAAACCTGATCATACCTCAGACGTCGGGTCACCGACGGTGTCAAAAAATAGACACAGCGGCAACATTAACGGCAACGACTGTTGGTTTCTGTTTTGTTTCTGGGCTTGACTGTCTAAGTAGTCATTACAGGAGCCAAGTGATTGGTGCATTGCCTATTATACAGTAGCCTATTGTAATACGTGTCGGTCGCATGCGGTTGACCTTCAAGTCATGTTTCATAGGTACACAATTAAAGAATCATTTTATTTATTGGTGTCAGGATACATACACATTAATAACCACTTATAGACCCAATATGATGCCAATATTTTTTGCAATGTTTTTGCTACTTTAATTTTAGAAAATGACTATAATGGATCATGTGGTGTCAATTAACTGGAAATGATGAGAAACTGGATGTTTTCAACCTGGTGTTCCTGGTTAAATTTCCATACATAGGCATGTCCCTAAGAATGTGACATGCAGAACCTTCTAGATGATCCATTTCATTTCAGAACCAGTTTCAATTACATTTTTTTTTTGGTCAGCCATATTTTGCTTGTTGAAAATTGGAAATTCTCCTGAACTTTAATTCTCATAACCATCTGCACAATGTTTAAGAAAATCTTTAAACTGTCCCCTTCTCAGCATTTCAAGAAAGAAGATACTGGATTCCAACAATTTTATGTTGTTCTTATGTCAGTATAACTGGCTCAGCTGTAACTGTAACCGACAGATAAAATTAAGTGAAATGCTTTACAATTTATACATACATAAATTGCATACAATTTATACTTATTAGGAGATTATGAACCATAAATGAAGGAGTGATTTTGAAGTATCTTTAACACTGATCTCAGTCTTATCAAATGTAATGTTAATCTTCTGAAATAAGGTATGGGAATAATTTGAACCTATCTGCTTGAATGACCCTAATTCATCTGATTGAGACTGACATTATAGGATTGCCAAGTAAATTAGTAGATCAGTTTCAAGAGACTGGCACTCCTGATAGTGTTAGACATAGAGCAACTTCACCTTAATCAAGCCGGGGTCTAGCACTTCAGTCCGATCAGTATATTTAAATGCATCTTATTTCTGCTCTGGTACTGTGCATGTTTGCCCTTCCTTTGTAAAAAAGTGGCTGCTCACAGGTACTTATTCTATGGAATATAGAAATTCAGATGCTATATAACAAATCTTTATCCTCAGATGAATTAGATTAGTTCACTATTATATTTCATTGATTCAAAACAAATAATTTTCTCCTTCTTTATCTTCTTCAGTATAGAATTTAAGAGTATTGTTCCTATTCGGGACATAGAGTTCGTAATGTATCTAAATCTCTGTACTAAGAATTATACAGAATTCATGTTTTGTTTGTTAGTCAGGTAAATGTAATACTTGCATGTCAAAAGTTGGTTTAACATAAAACTTGTGAGAAATATGCAAGTGGAACATGGGATGCAGTAACCTTAATAGTCCAGCAAAGTAAATATTAAGTATGCAAACAGTAATTATATGCCTCATCGGTCAGTCAAAAGCATCCAAATTTCTTAGAATTCCTTCGTAGTTTTAGGGTTTAGATGTGCAACAAAAATAGAAGAGTTGGATGGTGAACTGCAGGGAATCAATAAACTTCATTTCCAAAAACCAAACAAAATTGGGATAAAGCCCTTTTAAATTATTTAGATTACTCTTAAAATTAGCCCTAAAGGTCAATACATAAAGCAAATTAAACTGAAAATATGCCCTCATCTGAGCTTACCCACTGACCTTATATTTATGTTAGTGTATTAAGTCTAATCAGGGCTAGCTGGACTTTTACTAACTGAGGTATCTGTAGGCAGGGTGCAGTGATTGATCACTGAAGTCATCTCCATGCACATCTTCTACCTCCTACACGCTCATACTTTTCCACCTTATATTCAGACCCACGTGGGCCATGAGTGAGTCAGAAATCAGTGGGAGGTGCAGATCTTCTATATCATTCTGGCTTAGAACATAAGATGGATCAGATGCATCAATAGGTCACCAAGGAACTGGCTAGTGGGTAAAACCCGGTGGATTGGCATTGAGAAAAAACCAGGAAAAAGTACAATTTGGTAAGACATTGTAGGGCGAGCTGGTGGAGGCGATGAATGTTTCACTGGGTGTACGGTAAATCAATGGCTTTGACAATGTTTTGAGGCACCATTTCTCCAGCTTCTCTTCCAGAGCATTCAGCAGCCCCTCCAAGTTTCAGAAGCAACACTGGAGTCACAAACGTGGGATACAGTTTGCTCCAGCAAGAGACACGGAACAGAACAGTAGGCTCCACCATGGCACTGTGTGTGGCTTTGAGCATGACATGACCATCTCTGCGTTTAGAATGCCATCATGCAACCATCTCTGCGTTTAGAATGCCATCATGCAACCATCTCTGCGTTTAGAATGCCATCATGCAACCATCTCTGCGTTT
>JABJVO010000024.1:280187-294680 GCA_026770805.1 Boulengeromyrus knoepffleri
TGTAAAGCGCTTTGAGACGATGTAATGTTGTGATAATGCGCTATACAAAAATAAATTTGTTGTTGTTGTTGTATGTACAGTATATCTGTCTATATGTGTACCTGCGGTATATGTGTATGTATATCTGTCTATATGTGTACCTGCGGTATATGTGTATGTATATCTGTCTATATGTGTACCTGCGGTATATGTGTATGTATATCTGTCTATATGTGTACCTCCGGTATATGTGTATGTATATCTGTCTATATGTGTATCTCCGGTATATGTGTATGTATATCTGTCTATATGTGTACCTCCGGTATATGTGTATGTATATCTATATATATATTCACTTTGGCGCTACTCATTCCTGTTGAATTTACTACAAAACCACGAACTCTTAAGAGAGTGATTGAGTACCACTGCAATACATTTAATAAAAATCACCATTGAAAACTGATAGTCTTGAATATTTTAAATATATTAAATATTTAAAACAAAATCATAAAGCAATTGGACCCACTGCTAAAACATCCACAATGAAAAACAAATGAAGTTCTGCATTCTGTATAATTATCTAAGAATAAATGTTTGGCAAGACCTTAAGGAAATGGGGCAAAAGACCCAACACTATTCATGTGTTTACGCTGGATTTTGCTACCCATTGTTCAGAATATAATGATGCTCTACATGGTCCATCCTCACTGTAAACAAAGAGCACGTTTTTCTAGCAGTGTAAAACTTTTCATACAAAGAACAACGAAAAGGCACCAACAACCCTATTTCCAACCTTCAGGTCATACTAATGTGCTTGTGTACCATTGATGTATTCCGCTTTTCAAGTAGGTTTTCGTTGGAAAGTCTCATAAAAGTGTGAGGAGGTGTGGTCCCTGTAAGCAGACTATAGAACACGCACATGTGCTCTGGGGAGCACCTTGATCCCATTTCCCAAGTGGTTACAGAGCAGCTAAGAAACATTTTCTTTTTAATGCATGAATTACACAAGGTGATGAATAGAAAAGGTAATGAATATTACATTTACCATTGCCTACAACATCAAGGGTGAGCCATTTTCTGTGCCGATGTGCTGTACCAGCACTCGCAGGCCTGCTATTTAATGTCTTAGTGCTGATGTGACTAGGAACCGCTCTCCACCAATTGGTAGCGTCTCAGATTGACTCCTGCTTTTGTATTTTTAATAAGAGCAGGCTGGCGCCTGCAGTTCTAGGTAAACAACAATAGGAAATGCCCACTTATTATGAGCAAAGGAACATATGGCTAAGAAACTATACAGAATAGTTTATGTTCAAAGGTAAACATGAGCTATCAGCTGACAAGCTGGTGCACTCAGAAGGCACCTCCGAGACGGCTTGCGTCGCGGACTAGACAGAATGTGAGCACTTGTAATCACACTGAGTAAATTGAGGAACGCTGCCGGAAGGAAATTAATCAGAGCTTACAAAATATAATCGGGGCTTGTCGTGTCTTACCCATCCAGTAATACGAAGAATAGCAATGATCCCCACACCTGAAGCACAAGCAAGAGTCATTTCTTACTTCTTATAATACATTTATGATCACTGTAGCTTTAACTTATTTAACTAATTTGTACTTATACATGGAGTACTTATCAATCGCATGTCTTTCATGAACTCATTTTGAATTATACATTAGTATAATGTATTTTGGTTTCTGAGTAATTATTAGGATTTGTCTACTCCAGATCTTAGCAGCAGTTTTTTTATTATATCTGATAACATTTGTACAGCCTCAGCACAGCTAGTGGGTTAGAGATTTCAGTGAGTCCCTCTGTGGTTTCCTGCTATGTGCCAATTAAAAAGGGGAGGCTGCAGCTATCTTCAGCCTCAGCCATTTGTTCTAGATATATTCCCTCTCTGCGTTGCAGGAAGATGACTGCATTCAAGAGAAGCAGCCTTTTAACTTCCATTAAACACTGCCAACAACAGATAGCATCCATCCATCCATCCATCCATCCATTCTCCAGCAGGGTCTTCACAATATTATTACGGGGCTCCAGAAAGTGGTACGATTATGAATCTAAAAGCTATCATCCAGCTAACTGCCAGTGGTAACAAACATCAGCAATTAATTTACACTCAAACTTCTAGTAAGAAAATGATTTTTTTTTCAAGTTTTAAATCAGCAGCCACTTAGCTAACAGGATTAGACATTAATTAAAAACAATTAATGTCAGCTGAAAAATCATTTCAATTTCCTTGATTAGTACTGTCCATTAAGTGTCTTAGAAGTGTCACCCATTTCTAAGCTTTGAATCTGTAGTCTTATAACTTTAATAACTGGAGTAACATGGGAGCACAAAATCACTGCAAACAGTTCTGTGCTGTATTAATTGCACCACCATAAATTGTTTGTTGATGAGATTTACTTGTATTATTGAAGGGATTAATACTAAATGCTAAATATGTTACACGGCAGCCACATTCTTGGAACTAAAATAACTAAAAAAATGTGTCTGCTGTTTTCACACTTAGCGACACAGCTTCTAAACACCTCACGACAGTGTTCGGCTGTTGCTTTCAGACTGCACAACGTGACCACCCATGCTTCCTGTCAGTGCGCTGGAGCGTAGTCACTATTTGATTGCTCTAGACTTTTTTAGAGATGTAAAATAATGATGTCAGTGTCACCAAATAGACCCTGTACAGACATTTGCTGGTTGAAAGTTCAGGACAGTTGTGCAACATTAGATTTCATTAATAGTAAGTATACACTTGGTAAATAGCAATTCTGTTTTTTTCTTTTTCATAGTACTATTTTTGTCAAGGTTAGTACACGCTGTTCTGTAACAGGACATGTGCGGGTCACACAGATTATGCCACTTTACACAAACAAACAAATGATCAGCCGTCTCTGACATCTGTCAGGCCCCAAATGGGACAATCATGATGCGCCTCTGTGCTGAAGACACACAAACACAGACCTTCGCTGGTCGCCTATTCCCTTCAGTCTCCTCCTCTGCCATTGTGCTATTTCTTCTTTCCCTTTGAGGTGGAAGGCACAGGGAAAAAAGGGATGCCTGTCCGGGGATCATTTTTATCATATCAGATAGTGGTGATGATTGCATCTGATGGCAGAGACAGGAGGTATTTTAGGGAGCTGTAGGGGTTACTGCACTTAACCCACAAACCTCTCAGTTCAATTATCTTTTTAGATGGAGAGAGTTTGAGGAACATGAGGACATACGTGTCATCTGCAGATGGGTGTAAATCTCCTGCAATGTCTACAGAGCAGGGTAACCCAGAACTGACGGAACCAATATTCTTGATGAGAATTTAACAATATTTCAATCATGTGAACGGAACACGATGTTGAAGTGTTTTTTTTTTTATGAAAAAAAAAGATGCAGCTTGTGACAGGCACTCAAATCTTTTCAAAACCTGCTAAAATCATGTTACTGTGCCATTGTGTTCACAACTTTTTCTGAAAGAGATTTAGATGCTTGAATACAAAATGTCAGTTTTGTTTGTGGGCTGATGTTCACTGCTCCAACACAAAGGGACTTGACAGCATACTGTGAATTGTGCCTCACAGCTTTTCCAGAGCTATGTGGATTTGGTCTATCGTCCTTACAGCAGATCCAAGCAGTGAGGCCTGCATGACCCTGAAGCCTCCCACAGACAGAAGCTCTGCTCTTAAGGTGCACTTCAGTAGGAGTAAGCTAACACATGAACTCGATCCTGTCGTCATTGGGGGGCATTAGCAAAGCCAACAGGCAAACAATATTGGAATTCTTTGAACATAAAACACCTGTGAACTTCACTGGAATGCAAGACTCGGTCTTATCTACTCAGTCTCCAGTTAGTGAATTACTGTAGTTACTTCAAACTCTGAGATTTGTGAGGAGTGAATGAATGAATGAATGAATGCTACCTTCATATAGTGCTTTTCCAGACACCCAAAGAGCTTTATAGAACCAATCGGGAGCCATTTTGAGCACCACCACTGTGTAGCACCTGCCTGGATGACACGACGGCAGCTGTTCTGCACCAGTTCGCTCACCACACAGTAGTTAAGCTGGTGAAGATATAGGGGATGATTAGGAGGCCAGATCTGAAAGGGCCATAGTAAGCAGTTTTAGCCAGGACATTGGGATGGTATCCCCTCTTCATTCGAAAGATGCCCAGGGCCTTTAGCTGGTATTTTGGAGGTCATGCTATTGTCCTAGTGCTTGAGAAATGTGAGACTCACTACAAGAACAATAGTGAGACTGTAAATCAGTATAAAAGTTAGACTTGTGCACTCAGCAGATTTCTTAGAAATCCAATAAAACGTTTTAGAATATGCTATACAATATTTGGGTCTTCCCATAATACAGACTGTAATGAATTCAAACATTTCACAGAACTGAGGTTAATTGAGGATCATTCTAATAAAGCAGTACTTAAAGTCCTTTTAATTCATAATATTGCACAGTGTAGTTTCAACTGAAATGCTTTCACTTCTCCCACTCTTAAACAAAATTCAAGATAAAATCAAGAGACATACAGCAGGTGCTGAAATTAATACCAGAGGAAATCACACATGAAACTGTAGAGAAATTAAAGAGCAAGTTAATTGTAGATACTGCTTCTGTTTAGTGTTTATTATTAATACTATTCATATATCCAGGTGGATTAGACAGCTCAACAACCAACCAAATACACTACACTGGATATGTAACAACAAAAACTAGCATAAGACATAAGTATCAATCTACTAAAGCTTTAGAATATATAGCAGCTAATCAATGCAACAGAAATCATGCTAGTCTGAGAAAGATTAACATGGCAGGAAAAGTCCTCGAATTCAGTGTATTTTACATGCTTTCTCGAAATGAGGCCAAATGGCATAAAGGCAGACATATTTCCCTGGTACATTATAAGGCGGAGAGGTCTGACTGAATACAGGGAGCAGGCAGTGGAGGGTTTGGAGAACGCTGCAGTAAAAACCACTGGAGTTAGGAGCTAGTCACCTGAGCTCTGGATCACAATTAATAAATAATCCTTATCTGAAAGAGAGCAAAGAAGACCAGTTATGAATGGAATATGAACAAAGCATTGACCATAGACTCATCCAGCAGAAAGCGAGGTAGTCTGCTTTATAACAGGAAATATAGTATAAAATACGGATGTAGGCAGGTTCAGCAGCACCTGAGACACAGATACTGAAATACTGGCTTCTGTGCTGAAGCACAAATGTTCTTGCTGCATGAGCAAAGGAGAAGCTGTTAGCCTGTGGTTCTTAGTCTCCACTCATCTCGAGTACAGCTGAGTTCAGCTGAGTACATATCTACCGTATATAGAGATTAAGGGGAATTCAGAATAAATGTTGTTGAAATTGCATGAAGGCTTTTCTGGCTGATCAGGGGTAATGTGAAATATGTGAAATGTTTTTTTGTTTATCCTCTGAGATTAATCATGCCCTATGTGTCTCCAAAATGTATAATGGATATGGAATCTCAAGAGGGATGAACCTTACTGCTCCTCCAATGTTGTGCTGTCTCCATGGATATGGGGGGGGCACTTTGAGGTCTTCAGTGCCCCTTTTCAGTTACTGGCAAACACTTTGTTTGGCAGTTGCCAAATTTAACCAAAGACCCCCCTGTTGAGCAAGTTTCTTGGAGACCTAACCTCACCTCGACCTGGCCCTTCAATCTTTGTCCTAAGAACGTTTCACATAGCAAGTACAAAGCTTAGCTGTCGCTGTTGTGATTCTTACCTGGCGCAACCATGATCTCATGTTTCTTTGATCGGACACGAAGGAATGTCAAATCATTCTGGGGGTCAAGCTCCCTGACTGTGTCTCTGGCCTTCATGGCAAGATGATGCAACAGTCCTACATACTGAACAGTGGTGGAGTTGTCCAGAGTAGTTCTGATTGGGATACCTGACCGAAGAGCCCAAGGTTATAGGTATGAATACCAATATCAGAATCATCTATAACAGTCTGGAAAGAAATCTAACTATTACACATAAAACCTGATTCATTTAAAGCTGTTTAAAAAGCACAGAAAGGATGCCATCAGTTATGCTACAAAAATAACTCACACAATGAATAAAATGATCTTGGTGAAACTTAATGGTTACTAATTTAATTTTACCTTCGGCATTTACAACAATCGTTCCAATTACACCTTTGCGTGACTCTATTCTCTTCAGGGTCTCCTCAACTTCTGTCTGCAAAGAAATTATGTTACATCTTGTAAAGCATACATTCAACCAAACTCTACTTATGAGATATGGACGTTATGTCGACATTAGTTTAACAGAGTTAACTGAAACTAACTGAAAAGCCATAGCTTCCACTAGAGTTTAAAATGGATTTCGCTAACACGTTACCATGTTTCACTTGGCAATCCTTTCCCTTGCAGCGTCTCCGTTGCTATGTGGAAACGGAAGTTATTAGTGACTTTTCGGAAGGGGAGGTGCTTGCTGCGAAGCTGACAGTTGTGAACTCATCTTTAGTCAAACACAGAGCAATCGATGTACCGGTGGTGCGAGTCAAAAATCAATTTAGTTCTGCATTTTACACATAAGTTTTTAAAAGTATATAGCAGTTGTAAACCACTTGTGGATAATATGTTATGTTTCTAGTTAAAGGATATATTATAGTCAATCTGGTCAGACGCCTAACTTCGTGAAGCTCTGGGTCTACTACTCAATGACTTCATTTCCCACAATGCCCTTCGCTGGGAGCGTTTATATAGTTCCGGAAGCATGTTTTAGAACCAGTCAACATAAGCAGAAAACACCGGCTGGACGTGAATTTTATGTCGTAACAGCTTTTTTTTTGCGATAGCAAAAAAAAAAACGAACTGAGCAAAAGGAAACACAAGTACATTCACTCGTGGTAACATAAATTTCCCACAATAAAGCGTAATGGCAGCTCTTAAATATGCAGGTTTGGATGACACTGACAGTGAAGACGAGTTACCACCTGGATGGGAAGAGAGAACTACAAAGGATGGATGGGTGTACTATGCAAAGTAAGAGAGAAATAAAATTTACTCACATGATATTAAGTATTTATCCGTATAGCTGAGGACCATATCGACTCTTGTTTTCGTGACAGTCACAATCACCAGGCATACGGTAGCAGAAATATATTCATATAGAAGTTACAGTTTACTCACCTTACATACCATAAACTAGAAAGTATGTCGTTCAGAAAGAATTACCCAGTCACATAGCATCCCAGAAAGCTTCGATGACCCGACAATTAACTATATGTATATAATCACAACGTGTAAATAGAGAGTGGTTGCAGCCCTGCACGTTTTATTTGAGTAGTCAAGCTGTATTACACTTTCGATAATAAATGGTAATCTTTTAGTAACATTGGACATGATGATATCGTATTCCTTTTTTAGTCATGAAGAAATGAAGACGCAATGGGAGCACCCTAAGACGGGGAAGAAGAGACGCTGTGCTGGAGGTAGGACTATAGGCCTGGGCACATTCTAAGTATTAGCATTTCTCATATATCTATAAGCCGATAACACAAGGAAGGCACCTTTTATTTTATTGATATTTATTGATTTTATTGATCTTGGAGTGCCCTGCATCATTTCCTGTGATTAAAAATGAAAACGTTTCAGAAGTTGGGAGGTGGGAGTGGTCTCATTTTTTCTTTTTTCTACTAATTTGTTGTTTGATTACATGGTGTTATTTTGTACCACGTAATCCAGAGAGCCTGACATCGCTCCTTCATCCTTACACATACATGTACATTTTCTTAGTTCTTAACAAATGGAATTACAATATCATTGCACCAAATGATTTGGGGGAGTAGTGGCTAATTAGACTTGAATAGGTAGACTGAATAGGTCCAATAACTTGCATTGATGTACTAGAATAAAGTTAAATAAATGGCCAAGAAAACTCAATGATTCAGTCTGGAAAATAATAAAAATATTAGATAGATCAGGACATTGTTTTTTCTTTTTAGGCAAACACAACTGGCTTTAATTATAGCCTGTTTTACCTGGGTGATCAGCAAACATGAACAGAAGATCCATTCATCATTTAAACTCATTTTACTAATTATGCACATTTTTTGTAGGACTTCTGTTGAATGTTATTTGATACATCTTACCTGTCTTGCAATCCACTCTCTTTTACTTTCGAAATTTTAACCACAGTTCCAAATAACTTGGAAAAAATGTAAAAGGAATGAAAATGAGGCTTTCAGTGTAAGCTATCACATAGCCCATTTAGTTCTGCCCATTGTAAGTCTGGTTATTTCAATTCGAAGCGGATTGCATACTATATTTTCTATTATTGAGAATATTTACTCAAAATGTTCATATAGTTGCTGATACGTCATTTAAAAAAAAAAATCCCATTAAAATTTGCTGCACTGGAAACCAGAGGGCATCCCATGAAAATGCAGTTTATTAACAGTTTGAGTTATTAAACCACCCCACAGTGTGTCCTGTGTCCTGTATATCTCGCACAAAAGCAAAGTCTCCTTAGACTTTCAAATGGATTTCAAAAATGTTTTGCCGTTTGTTCATTGACATAGTGTGAGGTTGTGTCACGATCAGTATTTGATTGAAAGTTTTCTGTTATACTACAGAGACTGTGGGAACCGCAGTTCTGTGAAATGTTTGAGTATAAGACATTATGTTGCAGGGATGATGTTCTGATAGCCGTATCAAAACTTTATGGATGATACACAAACTAACAGACTGGATTTGTATGGAAAAAGGAAATGGCAGCTCAAAAGAATTAAAAGTAAAAGAAAAGATGACTACCTTGCTCTATGTGACCCTTACATTTTACAGATTTACTACCAGCTGGCTGGAATTCTGAAAGTCTTATAATTGCCAGCTGTTTAACAGGTACAGGGCTGGCAGTCAGTCTCCACAGCAACGAAACCAAGCAGAATTCATTGCCAAAGTCTGCCTCCTGTTGACTGACAATAGTATGACATTCATCATTAGTCAATGTGTTGTGTAGTCGTACACCTATGTCTGATTTTGTGGTTCACACTTCACATTTTCTAACGGTGGCTCTAAACCTTCTATTTTACAGCTTTACCATATGGCTGGGAGCAGGAAACCGATGAGAAAGGACAAATTTTCTATGTCGAGTGAGTGACTGTTTGCCAAGTGTTAAATGAAGGGTTTAAGATTTGGAGTAACGTTTAAGTGTTAAATCAAGCATCACTCAACAATTTTTATTGGGGTCCGAGGGAGTATAGATTAGAATTGTATATTCCTAATAAAACTTTAATCACCTGCTGATCTATGCATATTTAAGGTAAAAGCATTTTGTATGTAAATGCATATAGATGCCTTGTAAATGTTGCAGGTCAGCAAAAGTCGAGTAGTTGAGTGTATAATTAATTTAACTGGAATAATGCTTTCCATCCATTCTGCAGTATAGACTGCTGCCAGTTTAATTGATAGCAAGTACGTCTTAGTTTGTCTCCGCTCAGTCCCCTAAAATACCGCACTTTTACAAAACACTCTACCCTGTATGATAACCAGATTTCCCCCACAGTACGATTTACAGATGCTCTTTTTCTGTGCATTTACTGCTAATTTGCCAATAGCCTTATCACCACAAAAATGCTACTCGCTAACATTGCTTTGTCTTCCCCCTTCAGCCACATCAACAAACGGACCACTTACTTCGACCCCCGCCAGGCCTTCACCGTGGAGGATGTTCAGGTGAAGCCCAAGAGGTACGATGGCAACACTGCAGCCTTGGAGATCCTACAGGGTCGCGACCTCTCCGATAAAGTGGTGGTTGTCACTGGAGCCAACTCAGGCATTGGTGAGTGTTCATATGGTCTCTGTTTCATCACCTCTGGAACTCAGAGGGTCAGTGTCTTCTCAAACCTCAGGGCTGGGCTTCACATTCCTCCCCAGGCTCTGTTTGGCCAGAGTTAGCTTGTTCTCCCCATGTCTTTATGGGTTTCCACTGCCTCCCCCCTCTTCATCTGGCATATTCACACTAAAAGGTTCTTATTATAAATATCTATGCATGACTGAAGGACTGGTTCTCCAACAGGCAAATACTGAAAATGGATGGATGTACAAAATTGTAAGAGACATGTTAGGCTGATAATACAGTACTGCTCTCAGACCCCAAAGCTGCACAGGGGATTTACAAAAATAATTGATGTAAACAAGAATGCGTGACATAGCATTGGGTTGGATACATTTTGAAAAATTCAGGTGAAGCAGTTTAAAATCCTACTACAGAAACACAATTATTAAACACGGTTATCTTTCCAGTACAGAGGAATGGTAGAGAAGTGCTTATGACACATGCGGATGTTTTGAAAATATTGTTAGGAAAAGGAGTTCAGTTAAATATACCAGACTAACTAATAGTACTCAAAATGCAAAATACTTGAAACCAAATTGCTCTATGTAGAGGCAAAGAGATAAAGTTTTCCTGTAGTCTTTATCCACTGGGTGGTGCTGTTGTCCTTCGGTATGTAATAAAATCTTTATTTCCTTAGAGCACTGATTTTGTAATCAGTCTCTTCACGGTAAACTCAGAAATTCCAAATCCTGGTAATGTGGCTCTATTTACTGTGCTAAATTAGATATCATTGTTAACTAAAATGAGTCGCTCTGTATGAGCGCCGTATGGATCATTATACGAGGGTCTTTAAACCACATTTTCTCTGTCCTGTCCGAACGAGTTATCTGTGTAAATTACAACATTTATTTGAGATCACATTTTAGCATCCATTGCAATAAACAGAAATAATGGTAGGGACAGAAGTCAAGCAGCCATTAAAAGACTGCATTTGCAGGTTATTTGTGTTGAACTGATTTATAGTATGTAGAACACTATTGTGTAAATTTCTAAATATGGCAATATATATTCAAACTTGGAAATTAACAAATTTAAAATAAATGCATTTTTCCTGTCCAAGTTAATTACAACAAAGAAAAATTGCGTGCTGACATCAGAAGTCTTCTGTATGTTCTGGGTATATTGTATGTCTTATTTTTTGTAATTTTTGTAACATTTCTTTTAATATTTCGCAGATCCATCAATTGTCAGTATGGCCAGTTGTTGAGTAATAAAGTAAATTGAAACTGAGCTGTTGGCACCTTTGTGGTGTTTGTTGAAAACAATGACCAGTAGGGGGCACACAAGCTCTTCCATAAGCATAGAGTATAACGTCAACGCAGAGGACATGCTATGCAACGTGTTCCTGTTAAGGAAGCATAGCTGATTGTGTTTGTTCTGTGTACATATACATGTATTTGGTATATTTTCTATCTTAAATGACTTTCTGTTAATCATATATACGTTGTTTTATTTAATTAAAAATATTAACAGAGCAATTTTTTTAATCATCCATGTAAGGTTAAAACCAAGTGGGTTTTTCTGTGATGCCTCAGGTTCCCCCCAAACCAGGCAGAGGTTCTGAGAGCTGGACTCGTGTCCCAGCTTTAGGGTTTCCTCTGGTCCAGGGGAACAAATATAAATTATTCAGTAACAATTAACAAGATGTCAATAGTAATTGCCGCTAGTTCTGTGACATCACTGAAGCCTCTTGGTGAAATCTATTTCTGCCAATAGGACTGGATGCTTCAAGTATTATAATATATTGAGTTATTTTTAAAGGCATATAATTATGCTGTTTCTGTCTCATTAAAGACACCACCATCTTGTTACACTGCATAAAAATTGATGCACTATGTATTCAGCAAGTAATGATGTACTTATTTTTGCCAAACATCAAGGTTAAATTATGGGGCCAGACGGTTTACTTTCCTTTATAACAAAAACTAGCAGTGCAGTTACACCTTTAATTGTTGTAATGGAAATAAATGGTGACTGGTATCAGCTGTCACATGACCTCCCCCCCCCCAGCTTCCCCATCCTTTCTTTAATGTGGGTGCAGCACACTCCCATGATGCTCTGCTACACCTGTACCCGAGCATTGATCCTGCACCCTCCTGACGTCTCCCATTCATTCCCATTAGCGGTTCTGCAGCACTTGAACTAACCGAAAGTTATTTACTGTCGTGCAGCGGACGCGCGGTGGCGGCTGACCGGCCGCGGCTCGCTCGCCGCCGTCCCCGAGATGCCCGGAGATGCAGACGGCACATTGGGGTCAGCTTTAAGTCAGCTGTGACTTTCTGTGTGACAGCTGGGCCTATCGCAGGCTGCCACTGTGCTGTGGACATGATGTATGTGGGGTAATAGACATCGTGCACCAGGGAGATTTCCACTCTGTCACACCGTGACACGCCGGCGTGGATAGATGTACGCTGGGAAGCATCTATATTTGTCTTTATTTTTATCTGCCCATTTATATAAATGTGTATAAAAAAGGAAAAATGTGGATTCTTATTGATACTCACTTTAGTTGGCTAAAAGGCTCCACTTTATTGTCTTAATCTTCTTTTTCATGCATCTCTAGGAAGTGGTTTCAGTTTTCCATGCAGCTCGATTTTCTTGATGCAGAACTAAAAATCAAAGCAAATAGAATAAAAATAATCAAACAATCGTTTCAGACTTGTGAAGGAGAAGTACCCATGGCTGTAGGCTATTACGTGAAGGTCCCTGGTCTGCACTGGCTTTTTAAACAGGATTTATTACCTCTGATCGGTGTTATGTGGGAGAGGTTCCTGGTCACAGGGACGCAGGCGTGGAAACCTGGTTCATTGTTTTTTTTTCGTGAATCTGCTGCATCTTTTCAGCAAAGTTACAAGTCGCAGACAGAACTAACATGATGCTGTTTAGTAATGCCTCATTTAATGGCAGCTCAGTGGGTAAATAAATATGATATAATGTCTATAATGGTATCAAAAATTACATTTTTAGACATTCTGAGAACCTTCAAGGGTGTGTTTAATTCTGTTTTACTCATAATTAGTACAACAAAGCTATATTTTACTGCCATTGCTTCTTTGACCAATCAGGTAAACGTTCTTTAGTCTGTGGAATCTGATACGAAAGAGTCTGGATTCTGCTTGTGAGTGTGTACGGTTTGGCTGTGATACAGTATGGAGTCAGGATTCTGGTTGTCAGTGCGTACGGTTTGGCTGTGATACAGTATGGAGTCAGGATTCTGGTTGTGAATGCATGCAGTGCGGCTGTGTGATACAGTGTGGAGCCAGGATTCTGATTGTGAATGCATGCAGTGCAGCTGTGTGATACAGTGTGGAGGCAGAATTCTGATTGTGAATGCATCCAGTGCAGCTGTGTGATACAGTGTGGAGTCAGGATTCTGGTTGTGGATGCATTCAGTGCGGCTGTGGTATAGTGTGGAGCCAGGATTCTGGATGTGAATGCATGCAGTGCGGCTGTGTGATACAGTGTGGAGTCGGGATTCTGGTTGTGAATGCATTCAGTGAGGCTGTGATACAGCATGGAGTCTGGTGAGTCATATCTGTGGCTCTTAGCTGAAGTATTGCTGTGACCTTAAAACTGCCAGATGTATGTGTGTGCCTGGCTCAGCTGTGGTTAGTTCATCACTCTGTGTGTCAGTGATCTCTTTTATACTCTTGATCAAAACACTTTTTAGGCCAGTGTAATTTCAGAGAATGTGTATTAATAATTAACTGATAAAATAAGTCACTGTAGATGCAGGTGTTCAGTAATTTTGCACAGATGAAGGCTTGCTAATAATCTCTAGCACATTGATCTATGCATTCCTGTCAGTTCCTCTCCTTTTAAATATGTAGAAACCAGTTACTGCACATCTGGCTGTTTATTTGTGCAAATATAAATTACACAGTGGTCAGCTGTGTCAGCTTTGAACATCAATTCTCCTGCTGCCTCTTCGCTTATTTTCACCAGGTTTTTGTCGCTTTAAGCTTTATAAACCCGTAGTTTTGTGGAACAGGAATCGTGCGGTGAACACACAGCAGCCCCACACTCCTGTACTGGATCGCAAACTGCCCTGTCTACTGGCCTGTTATTTTACGCGGGAGGGTTGCAATGGCTGGGGGGGGGGAATTAACGGGCACAGCCTTCTCTCCCTAACCCCCCTCTGCTTTACCTCCATGCTGCCTCTCTTCGGTCCCTGCGAGTAGCAGTTGTAACGAAGCGGTTGTGGAAATGAAATCGGCTTTTTATAAAGTGCGATTCATGTCCTTTTTGATGAATCTGTTTATTGGCTCTGTAATGAATTACCACACATGGTTGGTTAGTCAAATTATTGAACTTTATCAGCCTTGGATGAAATTCACAACGTGCAGCGAACCTGTTGTAACATGCAAGGAAATTACAGTGAGCCCTAAAGGTTCAATAATGATTACAGCTTCAATATAACTGACATGGCAGGAGTGAAAGCGGGAATAAAAGGAAGCATAAAAGATGTGTACATATATTCATATGAATAATGTTTACATCTCTGCCAGACAATTACTGTGTTATCGTGCGGAGTTGAATACTTCACGGATTACCCTTATTTTCAGTCTTTCGGGTTGCTTGGCAAGGGGGGGGGGGGGGGGGGGGTGGGCGGGGTCGGCGGGGCTCGCCCGCGTGCGGCGGGGCGGCTGCG
>JABJVO010000024.1:302096-313577 GCA_026770805.1 Boulengeromyrus knoepffleri
AAATATATATATATATATATATATAATATGTGTGTCTGTGTATATATACATATATATTTAATTTATAATTTTATTGTAGGAGAGACCCTGCCAGTTTGACTAATTCGTCTGCGCTGACAGTACAACAATCTGTCTTGGCTTGTTTAACAAATGTACTGGTTGCTGAAAGCCATTTTAGTGGGACTGGAGCTCTTTGGTTTAAATAATACATTTCAGATGGCAGTGCGGCCGTTTATGTGGAAAAATGGCCCTGGAGCAGCCTTTAAAGGAGCTGTAATCCTGCCTTTAGTATATTTCCCTGGTCAGTATGGTCATTTAAACCTTTTTAAGTGAAATGACAGCCATCCCATACAATCCATCATCCTGGACAACAAATGAAAGTGTGAGAAATCGCAATAGGAAGCCTGGGACAATGGGGCGTCTTCGGACAGGATCATTAACAGGCCTAATTAAAGGACTGGGTAGACTTATTATTTCTTCCAAACCGCTCTTAAAGTGCTTGTTTATGACACGCGTCCTGCTCGGGTGAGCGCCCCACTGTGGCCAGTTTCTGCACTGGGTTTGCCATGGGGAAAGGAGGCTGCTTTTAACCCAGGCCTGCAGCAGTCTGTCCCACTCCAGGAATGGCAGGCAGGACAGTGGGGTGGGCGAGATGGGGGGGTTGTGTTCGCACACATCAAGCCTCTCGTAACGTGATGGATGGCTCTCTCGCGGCATTCTCCCCTGCTCTGTAACAGAGGTTAATTGGTCCCACGTTTGGCGTAGAAGCCGTTCCTGCATCAGGGCCTTGGCTGTGCTGAGCGGCTCGTCCTATGCCAGGCTGCCATCGAGACGGCCTTCAATCCCGCTCCTGCAGTCACTTACGGTCGCCCCGCAAGGAAAGCTCAGCTTATCCAGGGCTGTAGGGCTCCCATTTACAACGTGATGGAGCTCTGATGAAAAGGCGAGGCCAGTGGCTAAAATCTGTCCTTCAGGTCCAGAAAGTAACCAACCAACCAGTTGAGTATTCTGTGACTGTGACTTTTTATGTTCAAGTGGTTGGTTGAAACAAAATCCTGGTTTGGAGTTTTACTTTCTGGACCTGAAATGTCCACCTCTGGTTTGGTCATATGAGGGGAGATTGTGTTGTCCATGCAGAGGCTGCTGGGTTCTGATTTCATGGTGAAAGGCGGTTGCTTCTTGTCCTTGTCACGCTGCATGATGGGACTGGTGTCCCACACTGGTGCAGACTGGCCTGATTTGCTCATGCGTGTCCTACTGGGCCGGGTCCGGTCCAGTCCACCCATTCTGAGGACTGACCAGGCTTCTGCAGCGGGATCCGGGTGTCCAGTCTTGCAGCAGAAGCGATTTTGTCAAATTGATGACATATTTCTGAATATAAAACATGGATTTTCCATTGCTGGGTAAAGTGAAAGCGTAAGCTGGTTAAGATTTTCTATTTTTAACTTTTTTTCTTTTTTACCTGGCCTTGAGTGGAGGAAATGAGGAATTTGGGGGGTCTGATTTATTTTAATCAGGAAGGAATTATCTAACATAAATCTCCCCTAGGGGAGAGAAAATGGTCTGAAAGCAGTCAGGGAGAAAAATATCAATAGGAGTGAGAAAAGGAATAATTGTTCCAATTCACTGCTTAATTGATTTAAAAATGTAATGAAAAGGCAGTGGGAGCCAGTTTGTGTTCACTGCACTCTGCACTGCGCGCTCTTAGAATCTGTGCTTCTGTTACACCAATGTGCAGCATAATTACATTATTTGGAAACTATTCACTTTTGCAGTGAGTGTTTTGTAACAGTCTGGGTAGAGTCCCGTCATACTCAGTTATGCCATCAGATCGATTTTTTCACTGCATTATTGCAAACCTGAAAAGTGCGTTTTTTAATGGTTTCGTGATTTAATTTAATTTTGGTCATTTTATCTCATTTATTTTATTTTGACTTGGTTATTAATAAAAAACACACTGACAGCTGGTTTGTTTGTTTTTTTTAGTTAAAGTTTTGCTTTGATTGTTGTTGAGAAGCTTACCAGCTGCGTTTGTCATGTTTCCACACCTTGTGTTCACCTGACTGGGAGTGACTGGGAGTGACTGGGAGGATCCCGGCAAGGTGACCGCAGACTGTGTGTAGGACTTTGACTTAAGATGCATTCGTCTCTCTGTTATCGTGTTAACAGTTAGAATATGCAAAGTGGGGGTCTTGACAGAGAAAGCAGTGGTCTTTGACAAAGTCTAAGTCAGGCTTCCCTCTTGTTGTGCTGATTCCATTTGCAGTAGTATGGTTTATCCAGCAGTCTTTGAAGCTGTACAGTATTAGTAAAGTTCATATTTCAGGTATTGCTCTTCTCTATGCGCTTGCTTTGCAGTACTTCAAGACTTCAAGACTTTTTTATTGTCATTGAACAGTTGCCTGGACAACAAAATTAGCTGGCAAGACCACAAAGATGCAAGAGAGTGACAGTATCAGTACAAGATATAAAAATAATATAAAAACACAATATACACAATGTATAGGTACAAGAGACATTGGGGAGGGGGGGTATATGCAAGGGTGTCATAAATATAATAAATAAGGGAGGAAGGGCTTTAGTCAATAAGAATAAGTGAAACTATTGGGTAGGTTGGTAATTGCACATTTGCCAAGATATTGCACAGGGCCATAGTCAATAGCAGCAGTGAGATGACTGTATGGATGAAGTCTGCACACACACACACACTTACACACACTTATGGTCACCATAAGTTCAAAAAAGATAGCAGTGAGGGGAAGATTGAAGGAGTGATGTCAGTGATCTGGTGCATTCAGAGCTCTGACACTGTACAGTAGCCCCTTTGGCGCCTAAACATTCTAGAACAGGGGATTGAATTGGTTTTATGCACCTTATACTGGGCTCAGAACAAGGCATCTTTTATTTTAGGGTGAGGTAAAAGTTTTGGCAAGCCCCCCCCCCCCCCCACTGTGGAAGGATTTGTAAATGCTGATTTCCACCAGATGTAAAAATGAACCACAAGTTGGGAGCTTGAGTGTGGAAATGAAATTCTCCCTTTTTTATGAGATTATTGTAGATCATTGACCTACCTCCAGTCACTGGAGAGAGGAATGTGTAGCTCGCTGTCAGTGTAACGTGCCGTGTGGCGACATACTGACAGCCGCCAGTGAGGTGCTGACTTAAATTACACAGGAACACAGGCTCACAGAACCGAACGTGTGTCTGCTTCGTATACGAAGTACGAATGCATGTAAACCTCGCCAAGCGGCCTGTATGTGTCGGTTCTTCATGGGGTTGGGCCTTTTGAGCCTGGTGTCAGGGGTGTGGATCAGAAAACTGACCAATGGCAGTGGTCGTTAGATGGCCAAGTGGTCAGGAGACCAATCAGGTCGGAGATTGGTTCCCCCCGGCACGCTCGTGTACCTTTTGGCCAAGCTTCCACTGTCAGGCCCCTCCGGTTGGAGATGGTGGCGATACGGCCGTTTGTCAGACTGCCGTCTTGGAGGCAGACTGACATGGACGACGCTGTTCGCAGCTTTAACAGGAGTCTGATTAATGAAGAAGTTTTGGGCAGAATGACCTGAAAGGAAGTAGAATTAGATGCTGACCGAGAGCCAGAAGAAATGAGCTTAAAATCGTTCAAGTCAACGGTCAACACCAAAGTTCTCCTGGGATTTCAGGTTCTGGGTCTATATGCATGAGAATGGTCGAGTGTACCCTCAGTTGGCTCCCGCGTCTGTGTGGTTAACTTGAGAATGTCAGCAAAATGAACTACTGTTGGTTTTAAGGTTAGGGTGATATGCAGCTGAAAGTCCTGGAATCCGTAGCTGGCACCTGTTAAATATTTCAGTTTTTGGCTTGAATGCAAATACACGCAATTACATGAAATTATATTTCTTTTTAATGCAGCTGTCCTCTGCAGCACATTGTAATTAGTTCCTGTGGTCAGCCGTCGTAGGTGCGTGTGCTTGTGTGTGTGTGCGTACACGCTCATCTGTCTGGGCTCCTGCCATCGCTGAACGTCAGTGCATTATACTGCTGTGGGATCAAAACATACCTCTGAAAAGGAAGTGATGAGACCACAATGACTTCCTGAAGTTTGAAAAATAAGAAAGCCCAGAGCCGGCAACACTCTGGATGGTAATGAGCTTGCCTAGCCTAGCAGGTAGGGCCATTCCAGACCTTATTATGAGCTTAATTAGACATGACTGAGCTTTCCATTGATATGTCTACCTATAAATAGTTTCTTATTAAAGCCATAGTAGAACCTAGGATCCTATGAAATGGCAGTCTTGGGCTCCATTATAAGATGCCAGAAAAAAAAAACAAACGCTTTTATGTCTCTGTTGTTACAAGGTACATCTAGTTTAAGTATGACATTTCTCCGTGCCGAGGACTTGGAGAAGAGTCATTTTTGCATCGTGCTAATTCCTCTGCTTCAGCATTTTATTATGAGAGCAGAGGCTGATGGGGGTTCAGGATAGTGGGACGTTGGAGACTGCAGCTCAAATTTTATTTATTTTTTAATTTAAGGGAAAAAATTCTCCTCTTGGAACGTAAGGCCTCATGCAGTATAATTGGGGAGGGGCATCACACACATGGAGACGATGAACCTGTCATGGGCTCTGCTGCAGTACCAACGGCAGCGTCACCCTTGAGACCGGAACAGCAGCAAACTTGGCGAATGTACCAACTGGGGCGAAAAACTAACTAACACGGACACTTGAGCCAAAAAGTAAAATAGCTTTAGAAATTAAATGTAACGTTATATACCCATGACGAATGAAACCTAAACTGAACATATGCAGGGTGATATTTTACAGTAGGTTTTGTGTATATTGTGTATATTATGTCTGCAAACACACTGACAGTGGGCAGACAGTAGTCTTGTTCCTCCGCAGACACTGGTCCCAGCCTATTGCTCATTGCCACTTTATCCATATTTATCCTCACTTCCTACCGGCATCACTGACTCAGGCCACTGGACATTTTAGTTTTTAAGTCTCATTTTTGCATTTTTGTGGCCTTTCTCCCCCCATAATAAAAGTTATTTTGCTGAGAATTTTATTGGGAAGATGACTGATTATATGAAAAGCACTAACTCTGGAGACAGGCCAGGTTGCAGAAATGATAAATAGCTGTGGGATTATTTACTCATGATCATCTGGTTACAGTCGGTGGCAGCTAGCGCCCGTGTTGTGAAACAGTCCTGAGGAAACCGCCAGCTTACAGCAGCTGTCTAGCACGCGGAGAGCCCTTCCAGGGTGCCTCTTCCTCACCGTGTGATCATTGGGGAGGTGCAGGTCAGGTTGGGATGGGCTTATTTATTTCTTTGGATGTGGGTGGAGTCTCCCAAGTGATCTGGAGTCGGCGTGAGCTTCTGGCTGGCAGAGTTATGCCTGAATACCTTGTTTTTTTTCATCTGGGCCACGATGGCACCCATTAGGTTGAGAAAGGTAGGCCTGTCGGGCGTCGTTGGTAGGACCCTTGACGAGCCCTACCATGCCGTTGGGATCAGCTGTTGGTTCGGTGAAGTTGCCTCCCTCAAAGGAATAAATGCACTATTCTTGTATGTTGTATGGGTGGTGCTACTGTTGGTTCACTTCCAAGTTTGTGTCATACTGGTTACAACTGCTTGACCCTCCCAGCTGGACCGGATCTCTTGGCAGAAGAGCAGGGGTGGTGCGAGTGCACCAAAGGACCGCAGTGACATTCCTTTGGCTTTCCACACTGGAGTTCACACCTTAAATCACTGCTCCTTGTCTAGCAAGTCAACCATTCAAGCTTGTCCTCTGGGGTTTCAGCTTCATCATTGGAGTTTGGAGTCAAGAAAAGATAAATATTTATACACCAAATGTGTTTTACAGTACAAACTCTGTCCATCTTGTTTATACAGTTCCACTGGTAGTTTTTATGGTCTGTTATGAAGTTGCCATAAACCTCTACAGAAGAGAAAAAAGGAACAGAAGGAGCAGATGTGCTGAGCCAGGCATCGCGACTGGGCTCTCTGGTGCCCTCTCAAGGGGATGCTTGGTATTGTAAAGAGACGTTTGAAAACAGGGGATGTTTAAGCCTTTCATTCACAAGCCAGAAATAGCATTTAACAGCAACTCTGCTCAGTTTAAGAAGCGGAATGGCTTAGTAGAATGGCCTATTTTGCATGGTTAAAGAAAGCAACAAAAAATGTCAATTAGCAGCAGATCATAGCCGGAGATGATGATACAGCCAGAGTTCAGAAAGTAGCCAGCGTCTGTTGGCACACTGCACTGGCTTTTCACGTGAATGTGAAAGGCCCACTAGGTCATCTGTTCCCTGATGTCACCGGTACAAGGCTCTGGGTCAGGATTTTCGGGTTGTCCTCGGTCTTATTTACACTGGAACATCGATTCCTGGCAGGCAACTTGGCAAAAACACAAGTCTGCCAAGTTGCACCTGTGCCTCACTGCCACAAGGTGGCCTTGCTCTGGCCCTCTGCTGCCACCACCAGGCACGGAGCTGTGCTGTGTTTCACGCAGCCGCATAGCAAGCAGACTACTGACATCTGTTTCCTAAAAAGTCGCTGCTGACCCAACAATGAAACATAGTGCTGCAGCTAACCCTAGCACCATGCTGTTATCCACGATAGATAGTTTCCTTCTTCAGGGGGTTGCAGTAGGGTCTCCATGGAGACAGACCTCTTTGTGGGCTGCTAACCCCAGCACCTGCTGCCCCCCTTGAACTGGCGTTGCACGTTTGCCTGGCTCTTCACTGTACCGTTCACTGTGAGTTCAGGTTAAGCTGACGGTTAACTCGTTAAACGGTGGCTGTAAAGGCGCCCAGTGTTCCCATTTAAAATTCTGCACATCTTTTCATTGCACCTCCCAAGGGATGTGTATAATGGACCCCTGAAGGCTGTAATTACTGATGGAAGCTCCTTCCAAGGCTTCCATGTGCACATCACCAGATCCAAGGTGCTTTTTAATTCCCTCCCCAAAAAAAAGCCTGCCATTTTGCCCCCCCCCCCCACTCCCAAATATAAATACCCATTGCAAATGAGTCTCTTTGTATCCCCGTTAATTGCCCACCTTGCCTGTTATTACAGGCCTGTGTGGTGTTTCTGAGACCCCCACGCCCCTCCCTGGGTGGTTGCTGGAGCGACCAGCCCCTACAGAAGGCCGTTGGCTTA
Organism: Boulengeromyrus knoepffleri; assembly: GCA_026770805.1. Lineage (NCBI taxonomy): Eukaryota > Metazoa > Chordata > Actinopteri > Osteoglossiformes > Mormyridae > Boulengeromyrus > Boulengeromyrus knoepffleri. Next base: position 309,244 of record JABJVO010000024.1, read on the forward strand.
GGCTGGCTTGGGAACCAATTAGGGCAAACCAAACATCCTCTGAGACTTGAGGAGACGGATGGAGGAAAAATTCCTAAAAATTTTTGGGGGGGTGGTGGGGGAGTCAAATGAGAGCGTAACCAAAGGGCCGCGTCGTGTCACTTTACCACATTATGGGGGGCTTGATGCCCCTGCTGTGGGCCTGACGATGATCCCTTTATCAGTCCAATTTGACCCCAGTGAGGAAGACAGGCAAGTATCTTTAACAAGTATTGTAAGTTTTGGGTTGGACACCTTGTTTGCTGTATAGATGCCGTGCAGGAAGGTGAGTCTGCAGCTTCAGCACATTATACTGGGAATGTGACATTATGTCCATGCAGAACCTTCACAAGGTTCCGTGTTGGTTGGGTCAGATGGGCTTCAATGACCCGCTGGGAGCAAGTCTCCAGGCTGGACCTGGAATGGTGTTCTGAGGAGGTGGAGAGGCCTCTCGTTATAAGGGCAGCATGTGCAGTTTGAGCTCCGATAGCATGTGAACACGTATGCTATAGAGCAGCTACAATACCGTTAGCTGGCCATTATGCTCGCTTGTTCCGTAGCGTAAGAGGAATGGCTCCATCACTCCATTCCCGGCTCCTTCCTGGGACATTTGTTAAGGAAATTGAATTGGAAAGTATTATCTAAATGCTGTTCCGTTTGCATTAAATTCCTATTAATTTGGCTCAGATAGAATGTTAAGTTGTGGCATCCGTTTTGCAGAGAGCGGTTTTATTGGGCGATATATTACTGTAAATGGCGGTAAATAGAGTTATGCGGCCCATGTCACGGGCTCGATTCGTCTCTTTCCTGACGGGTGCTGGTGCAGGCGCTGGCCACCGCGGTTCTGCTGGGGTCCCTGAGGACTGGGGACACATGCTGGTTGGCCGTCCTCACGGGCCAATGTGCCCGTCTGGTCAGGTCTGTGTTCTACTTTCAGCGTGAGGGTGCAGGGCGTTTAAATGGACCCAGACAATTCTGTATTGTTATTTTGATTCTCTTAAATTCGGCAGGTTGGGGCATCTTTCGGTTTGTCAGTCACACCTGTGATTATGCAGAACTAGCAGTGAGGATGCAGCTGCAAGTAAGAGGAATAAAAAAAAAAAATGCAAAAAGTCATCTTCCTCTTGCATGCATAGGAGATGTTTATCTCCTTCACATTTCTGTCCCTTTCGAAGGGAAGTAACGATTGAAATCTCCTGTGGCTTTTAGGGAGGCTTCAGTGGGGTGGCTGTGAGCCCAGCCCGGCTGGGCCTGAGCACGCAAAGGGAGGCTGGGCTATAGAAGGAGGTGAAAGCTGTGCCGAGGAGCTTGAGGACGGCCTGCCTGCTAGCGGGTCCCGGCTGTGCCTGACACAGCACCTACTCTCTGGGGGGAGGGGCGTGGTCAGCGAGTTTGGGCCCGGTCTGTGGAGCAGCCGGGCTCCACGCATCTCAGAACCCTGCAGGTGACGTGGGATCCGCAGTGAGATTGCACCCCTAACCTTTCAGTCTCTAACCCCCTTCATGCCCCACTCTCATCTCCCCGCTGACGGATAAAAAGACCCCCCCCAGATTTCTGTGGTGTGAAGAAGGCCCGAGATCTCTGATTGATAGGACCATGCTGGCGTGAAGGGGGAGCGATGACAGTAACTGCTTTAAAAAGGCGACATTTGATAAGAAAAGAGCCACAAACTGCTGCATTTCTGCAGCTTGTTTCTTTAGTGTGTCAGAGGCATTGAAGGGGCGACGGCTGCGGTAGGCAGAGTGCGCGATCCGGTCCCACTGCCCCACTGCCCTGTGCCGCTTAGGCTGTGACGCCACAAATCCTCCGCATATTTAAATGTACGGCAGCAGAGGAGAACCAGGAAGGAGGGATCTGCTGCTTTTGTCTTCCGTCAGCAGCGGGTCTAATTTAAAACGGCACTGGGCGCTCTTGCTCTTATGCTGACTTTACCTTTTTTTCTAAACTTAACATAACTAAAGATTGATATTCCCTGGAAGTGACTGGGAAGAACCCCCCAGCTCCGCTCAGCAGCACACCTCTGAGATGGCGTACACTCTCTGTCAGTCTGCTCACCCTCCCAATGCTCCTTTTACTGAACTAGATCATTCTTTTTAATTTATCATTATTGTTTAACTGTCTTTGAACCTGTGACCTGCTGCATTAGATTAGATGTGTCGTTAATCTCACATCTGATTCCTGAAAGTGGTTCCTTTTGCTCAGGATGTGTCACTTGTAAAGGTGTGGATACATGTGAGTGGGGGTCATATCAGAGGGGAGTTGCAGGTGTGTGTTTGGGTGGGGGGGGGTTTCTGTGCAGAGGCAGCCTGGACCCTCTCCCCAGCCGAGGACAGCTCTGCCAGCTCTCTCGCTGCTCTGCTGTTGCCACTTCGAGAAGTGAATGTGTCACAGTAAACAGCTAATTATCAGCAGTGTGTGTGGAGAGTCAGTCTGGAAGTTATTTTTGAAGTCTTGCCACATCACTGCTTTTCCCCGCCCACTGTCGCGTGATAAGCAAACAGGAGAGGCGTCCATATTCAACGCTCTGTGTCGGCATGAGTGCACCACCGGAGGGCGGCCCTCCTCAAATCGGGAGGAACCTTCGCCGTCTGCTGTTTTCTCACGCCCCGACAGTGGATTCCTGCGACGTACCTCCCCTGCGATATCAGATGGAGGTGCGCTGCGCCTCTCTGCATGTGTATGCATGCGTTCCCGCTGCGGCCCCCGCTGCAGTGCAGAGGAGCCTCCCAGGCTCTGTGCATTAATCTCCCGTGTCACCTTGACAGCCTTCCTGGGGGGGGCCCTTCATGCCAAGTGAAAGTCCATGGTGTTGGGCGGGGGGCGACCCTGTGGTTATGGCCCTCCGTTCCCATGACCCATAAGGAAGCCCACCTCCATTTCCCAGGTCAGCTATCAGGACCTGGGACAGAATCCTGTATTGTGGTGGTCTCCTGTGTACACAAACATGCAGATCTGCGCTTCTAATTTGGGAAAAGATGTAACATGTTTTGCCCATGGAGAGCAAGGAGGTTATCGTTTTTGTCAGGCACTTGTGGGAAAAAAAAAATTCAGGGAACTATAGTAAATGCCCGGTTGTAACTGTTCACGCAACTGTTCACGCAATTACGGCATTTAATAGTAAGTTAGGGTTATACCGAAAGGAGTTCACGCAAATGCGGTATTTAATAGTAAGTTAGGGTTATACCGAAAGGAGTTCAGGCAAATGCGGTATTTAATAGTAAGTTAGGGTTATACCGAAAGGAGTTCACGCAAATGCGGTATTTAATAGTAAGTTAGGGTTATATCGAAAGGAGTTCACGCGAATGCAGTATTTAATAGTAAGTTAGGGTTATATCGAAAGGAGTTCACGCGAATGCGGTATTTAATAGTAAGTTTGGGTTATATCGAAAGGAGTTCACGTGAATGCGGTATTTAATAGTAAATTAGGGTTATACCGAAAGGAGTTCACGCAAATGCGGTATTTAATAGTAAGTTTGGGTTATATCGAAAGGAGTTCACGCGAATGCGGTATTTAATAGTAAGTTTGGGTTATACCGAGAGGAGTTCACGCAAATGCGGTATTTAATAGTAAGTCATTTCCTCAGGGTGCATTAAAATGAGCTTACTTATTTAAAATTTGGAGCCAGTGTTCAACATTTCAACTGTTAAGTACTTTAAATACTTAACACAAGCCTCTTGGACACAATAGGCTCCTTTTATTCTTTTGCCTGGAACTTGCACTGGAGTGTTTGCTCATTGCAGGAGGGAGCCTCTTATGTCCCTGTGGTGTCTGTGAATCAGCGTTCCTCTCCTTCTGCATTGTCCCTCCTGTCTGTGATTCTCTATCTGCCTTCGCTGAGCAGCGAGTCACAGGCCTTGGCTGCTGAGCCGCCGCAGCCAGAGATGGCTACTGTGTGTGTAAGGATTCAGCTGCCAGGCGTCCCTCTGAGCCTCTGCTGTCCCCCTTTGGTCTCCGTTTACGGTGCTGTGTCTCAAGGTCTGATACAGTGCTGGACTCAAGGTGTAATTGTCATAATCTTTTTTTCCTTCTCATATATTCCTGTGGACTCGCTGAGCATGTGTGACCGTGTTCCCTGTGCTCCTGCCAGTCAAAGCCAACTTACCAGCATCAATTTTTGCCAGATCCGGGTCCTCCGTCCCATGATCTCTGGACCCCTGCTGCCCTTCCTGCCCCACGCTCTGTACATTGGGGGGGGGGGGGGGGGGCATTATAGGCCCTTTCCTTTTTTTCACCCCATTCTTTCCAAGGGAACAGGGGGGGGAAGGAAGCAGGGGGTGCGGCGCGGGGGGGGGAAGCCTTGCACTGGGGGGGGGGG
>JABJVO010000024.1:323849-335879 GCA_026770805.1 Boulengeromyrus knoepffleri
AGGGGAGGGGAAGAAAGAAAGGAAGGTAGAAAAAAAATAACAGTTAATTTTTAAATTCTCCTTTTTTCTTTCTTTCCGTGGTTTTGGGGGGGGGGGGGGGGGGGGGGGGGGGGGGGGGGGGCTTGAGCCTGTCCCAGGCAACACAAGGATAGGGTACGTTCTGGATGGGATACCGGTCCATCTCAGGGCAGAGTTAAAAAAATAAAGCTGTAATCTGTTACGTACCGTCACAGAAGGAAAAAGCAGACATTTGTTTCGTATTACATGAATTTCATATTCCGGGGTGGGGGCTGGGGGGACAGGGTCATGTGAATGAATAATGCAACATTAGTGTTTTAGATGAAATGAAATGGGACTTGACAGAGGTTGCGGTTGTAAAACTCTACCCCACCTGGAAGAGAGAGACTGGTTTCATGTTTAGGGGCCTGCTCAGTGACCACTGTGCAACAGCCGGTATATACTGTAAGTGCTTAAGCAAACTGATGTTCCACCCAGGGGCTGGCAGCTTCCCAGCTTCATAAAAGCACATGCAGTAAAATACCCAGAATGCTCAGCTTCGTAATTTGTTTAAGTGTTTAAAAAAAAAAAACAAAACAAAAAAAAAGTCACATTGGATGAAAGCTCCTCATAAGCAAGCAGTTGTATGTGAAAAGCACCTTTTCTGGCACCGAACTGCAGTGGAGCTCTGCAGTGGAGCTCTGCAGTGGCACCCCATTATCCAAGATCGAGACATTGTGCGGCCCCTCCCTCCGTGTGAAAGTACTAATAATGAGCACTTTTAATCACCTTTCATTTGTTTGCATTACGACTCTGACCGCTTCCAATCACGCAGCTTCGCCTCCACGCAAAGTTGGTGGTCTGCCGTTACCATGCGGCTATTCATCATGTCAGTAGCAGTGGCGTGGGGGGAGATCTGTAGTCCATTAAGAAAGTGTTGTGTATACATTGAAATAATATCTGCTGTAATGTGAAGTGACAGTCAAAATTATAGCCAATCACTGGCTGTAAAGGTACCTCTGTGCCAAGCTCAGTAATATTACTGTAGCAGTGTTCACGGCTGTCAGCAGTTCTGGGCATCTCCACAGAGACCCATAACCGCACTTTGGAAGAGAAGGCTTCTGCCAAGGGAAATACTACAACACTAATATATATTTGTTAATGATAAAAATGGCAATTAAAAGAGGGCTGTGGCATCCGGTGATGCTTGGATATTAACCCTTTAGCACTAAATTAAAAGAGGCCTCGCGCACTTAACGACTCCTATAAAATCTGTATTTGGTCTGATTGTTGATGCTTTGACCTGTACGGTCTTTGCAGATGTTGCTGCTTAAGAGCCAGGCCAGTAAAATAGCTGTAGGAGAAAACAGGAGGTGTCTGGGTACTGGTGCTGTACCAGTCCCAGTGTGTTCAGGAATGGGGAGACGTGAGTACTGTGCCATACTGGGCTGAGACGGTAGAAAGTGCAGGCGTTCTTCATGCAGTGCACGTCTGCTGATAAGTCTGTCGTGACTCAGCACAGCTTGCTTGAGTCTCCTGTAGCGTGACCATATTAGCCTGGTTCAGGTCACAATAGGAAGTCGGTTGTCTGGCCAGTGAAGCTGTAATATATTTCCGAGTTTTACTTTGAAAGCTGTGAACAGTTTCATATTGTCCACATCTGGTTCTGATCTGGTTCATGATGTTGTCCAGAGTACCAGCAGTTGATAGAACAGAAAACGCCCTGACTGTACTTACTGGGTTACAGCTGGATTTTCCCCATTTCAGCCTTTCAGAGTAACAGAGCGGTGCCACCATCATAGACTCACTATGAGGATTTTTTTAATAACTCCAGTGCTGTAATTCAGGGGTTTTCCAGCAGGGGGTCTGCGAAGCAGTTTCTGACGAAATGCCGTCACCATCATCCAGTTCACCATGAAAAAGACCTAGAAAACGAAATATTGAAGCCCCCCCCAGGTTCTTAGGTCCTATTTACTCATGAGAGTTACGCATTCGTGGTGGGGGGTCCCTACATCGAGAAAGGTTGAAAACCCTTCTCTAAATAATGCACAGTATATTACATTTGCTCTTTAATGATGGGAAGTATGTTTTATTCCATGTGAATTTTACATAAATATTTTTGCATTCGAGTTTTGCCATCTGGCTATTCGGCGTTAATGGCGTAGCCGTGTCCCCGCTCTCGGCTGTAGGAGCCACAGATTTAAATGCTTACTTCTGCATACATCGCTGGCCGAAATGTCTTTTAAAGGAGGTGGCGGACGGCGGCGCGCTGACAGGCGCTGAAATCACGGCGGCTTGCACAGGTGTGACTGGGAGCTGGTCGGCTGCTCTTCCCGTGCCGCTGTATTTCCATCCCGACCTCACCCTGGTGAATATTTATTTTTGTAGGCCTGTGTAGGTTTTAATCATGGCAGTCATCATTTGCAGTAATATGTTCCCATCTGCTCAAAGACTTTCCCCTGCTACTGCAGCAATCTAAAAGTCACTGTGATATATTATGAAAACGTAAAATAAAAAGAGATTTTTAATTCTGAGACCCATAAATTCCTGGGAATCTGATGCCCCCGCATTTCTTTCATGTGCTAAACTGCTTGCTATTTTTGGAGATTTTTTTTCCAATATATTTCTTTCTTGTCTCAGAAATATGTGTTGCTCATTTTTCTTTTTGTTTTTGTCACTACAATTTTTTGAAATGGTTCTTTAGTTTTTATGGTATGTAAAACACCCCCTTGGCAGATTCCCAGCTTACAGAAGTGACGTGTAGGTTTAAATTTAATTCCGGTTAATTTCAGAGGTCTGAAAGCCAGAGACTGAATTTAATGTGCAATCCAGATGAATCGCCCGGGCCTGACTTGCAGTATAGGGAGAAGGCGAGAGGCTGTGGTTCTTAGTTTGGTTACGGCTCAAGTCGAAAACCATCACAGGCTGCTGACTTTAAACGAAGTACGCACAAGACCCTAATTAGACACTGAATTCACATACTGTGTATGTTCTGATAATTATCCATAGATTTTCGCCAGCGGAGTGCAGTTCAACAGCTTAAAGCCACTTAATTTTACTTTTGCAGTTTCCACTTCTGTGTCTGTGGTAGAAGTAAACTGTTGTTTTTTTTTTTATGGCTGAGAGGAGTTTCAAACCGAAATGGGGAAAAAAGTATCTGCCATTCATAAATATCCCACAAGCCCACTTGATTTAAAGGGAAGTCAGGCTTCCGAGTTCCAGGATTATTTTTGTTCCAGTTGTCTGTTTCTATGGAAATTGTGGAGAAAGAGTATGAATGATTTTTATTATTTATTTTTTTTTGAAAATGAGAGGGAAGCTTCTTGACTACGATACAGATTTGTTTTATCCAGCATCTCAGGTGTCAGGTTTGTCCCTCCTGCAGCCGTGACACGCAGTTCCCTCCCCAGGCCTCCAGGCTCAAACCCGTGAGGGGAGGTGTCGGGGAGAGTGTGACCCAGTCTGCGTCTCTCAGGGTAATCAGTTCAATTTACACTTACCATGCAGTAGCCCTGTTTTTGGGAGTGATTCTCACTGTTTTAATTCTCTTTAACAAACAGTCGCTTCAGTTAATAGGTCGATTTAACTGCACAGTCGATTAACCCCAGACACCAAAATCCGTGGATGCTCAAGTCCCTTATTTAAAATGACATAATTTTACATACAACCTGTGCACATTCTCCCATAGACTTTAAATCATCTCTAGGTGATTTATAGCTAATTCAATGCAAATGCTAAATAAATTGTTGTTATACTGTATAGTCTTACGTAGAGTTGCACCTGAGTTATGTCCAACTGCATTTATACCCACAGTCCATAGTAAATAATATAAACTGATTGACAGACCTCTGAGAGTGGATATAGATAGAAGTGAGCGGTTGTATCGCTCATTATTATAAAGTGTGATTTTATATTTACATTATTATTTTCTGTGTTCTGTGTGAATGTTGCCCAGACTGACTTGCCAATGGCACCAGCCGCAAGTCGCCACAAGGCTAAATACACAGTACGTCAGCAACAATGTAACATTTTCATTCTTTCAACACTTACAGATTGCATTTGTGTAATGACCTGAAAGAGAAATAAATGGAATAAAACAGAATATTTTAAAACAGAGTAAACCCTGGAATTTTTTTCCCCAGAATATTTTCGATCGCCAGATATGGAAGGCCGACTATTATTATTTTTATTCTTTTGATATTTTGTGTGTTTTAATTCATCATGGCTGTTAGTTCAAGCCTGAGGCTTCGCTGTTGGCATGCTCAGCTTTGAGGATGATGGAGGAACCAGAGAAGTGTGTGTGACGATGACACTCCTGCTTCCTGTCACCGGTCACCGTTATCGACACAAACATGTTGATTCAAATCATCTTTCCGGAGCTCTGATGGGGGGGGGGGGGGACGAGGAGGGGCAAAGATAATTTCACCTGCTCGTTTCCATCAGTTCCCCCCAACGTGGGTGTGATGGCCTATTAACACGGCGTCGTGATGAATTATCACAAAACAGCCTGAGCACCTTGATGGATGAACCCGGCGCCTTTGCTCCCGTTTTGAAAACATCCTGTTGCCTTTAAAACATTCTTCAACTGCGGTGATCGATGGCAGACGGTCACCCTTGTGAGACCAGAGGCTGTCAGACCACAGACTGTCAGCTCAGGTGTGACCTGAATGGACCGCGAGTCTCACCCTTAACCAGCCTTTTTCCGGGGCGGATCGTCCATGGCATGTCACACACTGTTCCCAACAATGGGATTCACCATTCAAAAACTCTAATGGTCATACAGGTAAATTTAACATGCCAAAAGAATCATATATATCCTTCCTTTTCAGGCCTAATTAACACCATTTGTATTAAAATTGGACCATACATGTATTAAAACATGTAATCAGTGATTTCAAGGAGCAAGTCTGAGTTGATGGTCATATTTTATTTGTTTGTTTAATCTGATTTATTTATATCTTCATAGGTTGGGAGGTCAAACCACAGAAAGGGATTGGGAGTTTGTTGAAGCGGATTTCTCCAGAGTGAATGAATGTGCTATCAGGGCTACCAGAGCGGACAGGAAAAGCAGGATTGTAGCTTAGAGCCAGTGCAGAAGGTGTCTGACTGGGCCAGGGACGTGTCCCTGAAAGCGGCCACACCCACGTCGGCCTGTACCGAAGGCGCCGTCTTCTTGTGCGTCGGTTCTCAAAATATGCTAATAGAACCGGTTCTGTCGGGCTCATTCATCAAGCGTGCGCCCCCACACTCCCCCCACCCCCCATTTTGAACATGGCTCGGTGGTGAATGCGCCCCCTTCCTCCTTAAATGGGAGCGCGAGATGGATGCAGCCAGTGGAATTAATTGCACCCAGTTACTGAAGATCAGCAAGTCTGCAGAGTTCACATGCTGTTTCACCATATGGCTGCCCACTAGGTAAAGGGTTTGATTAATGCGGCCCACACTATATTTTCTCAGCTAATATTCGATTACAATGCCAGAAACTGCACCTTTCTATCATGTTTTTACATTTTTTTTTTTTAACATTCCCATTTATTTCTTAGCGATTTAATCACCTTGCTCCCACGACTTGACAATTAGGGGAAAAAAGGGAGATTTAAAAATTTTTTTGAAAACCGCTACACAGATTGTCTGTCTATCTTATGTGGAGAGAAAGTGAAACTCAGGCAGGAACAATTTAATTAAAGTCGGCGATGATCAATGTTTCTGCGTGTTTGGCAGGGCTATAGAGAACGAAAACGTTCGCCTTCCTTAATTACTGCGAGGCATCAGAGGAAGTGTAGAGGGGGAACGTCCTCCCCCACACCTGTGATAAGCGTGGTTAGCGCGGCCCGCGGTATCGGGCAGACGGAGTGAAATTTTAAACTGTGAAGTTACTCTCAGTGCCGGCATCTGCTCGCCGATAATAATTTAAATTGCAGCGATAATCTCTGATTATATGGTGCATAGGGACGGATGGTGCAAGGCTCTGGTACAAAGACCGGACTGCATTACTGGCTGGCGGTGAATATACTGCATGAGCAGTTGCCGGTGAGATATGCAGATTGCCTCACCTCCCCGAAAATCCAGAGCTGGGTTCAGCAGAAATTTGCGCTGGTGTGAGGTGGCTTCCCCGTCTCTCCTCTCGCGTCCGTACTTCTGAAGATGCACGTCTGCCCACCTCTCTGCTGTGCTGTGCTGTTGGCTGGACACCCCCTGGTTAACATGCAGGAATGATGGCCTGGCTGCCCCCCCCCCGCTGCTATTTACTGGTACGACTGTTGCGGACCATTTAGAAAGTCAGCTGGTTTTATACTGGTTTTATACTGGAGTTGCCGTGCAGGCCGAGGCAGCCGGCCTGCCGACGGTGCAGCTGGAGAAGGAGGAGATTCAGGAAGGAGCTTTAAGATTCATCTAGAACAGGCTGCAAAGAACAGGTGGAAGCAGTAAAAACAGGAAGCTAAAATATGAAGAGAACGACTGGTCTTACCCCCTTTATCAAATAATGTTTATAGGTGTTATTAAGTTGACTTAAGAGCTTCAGCCAAACAAATATACTACTGTTATTGCTGCTAATATCCAGAAGAGTCCATGTATCACTTTATGCTGTAATAACCTGCCGTATGCTGATGGAGTGATCAGTTAGTGACTGGGCCTTGATGGTGGTTCGGTCGCCGTGGCAGCACTGGATGGTGTGCAGCTGTGAGCCTGCGCTTCCAGCTGTGAGGATGGAGAATCACGGCCCAGCTGGTCTCCTTGCTCTGTCTGACCCTGTGGGGAATTTGAACTTCATCTGAATAGTGGCCACTTACTGTATCAGTGTCATCCGCAGAAGAACTGGCCTTTGCTCGTGCTGCTGTGGTTAGGCATCACCAGCACCAACTGACCAGTCAGCCCCACCCGCGGATGAGTCATGGATGGTTCCGGTCTCTCATGTGGGACTGGGAGGGGGTTGTTCTCAAGCTCTACAGAAGCTGCCCGGCTGACTTGCACACACTGTCATTCCCGTCTCCCCACAGCCAAAGTGCTGAAGATGGGATGTGTGCAGAGAAGGTGTGAATCGGTCGAGCCACCCCCCCCCATGACGCCGTTGAGTGTTGTCACGCACAGATAACGCGCCGTGGGAAGCGAGCGCTTTCTTGCTGGCTTACTGGGAACAGGCTTAGGCTGCTGTGCCCAGCAGAGAGGGACGCCGGTTCCTGTGGAAGTCTTGCTGAGCCATAATGGGACAAGAAGGTTTAAAATAAATAAATAAATTTACAAAAAAAAAGGATGGGGGGGTACTTGGCTAATTCAAGAAAATGTGCAACCTGGTAGAGCAGATGAAGAGCTTATTAAGGACCGAGCTCAAGGCCCGTGGACTGGCGCCTGGTGACGAGGTGAAATTCCCCGAACTTCGGGCTCAGGCCTTTGAAATGGCCGTCAGCTCCGTCGTGCTCCTGGCCAGAATCCTATCTTATTTAACAGCAGTGAGGACTTGGGCAAATGCGTGACAGGAGCGAGTCTTCCAGTGCAAGCCAGGAGGTGTGACCTCATCAGGTTACATCAGATTACTTGATTTTTTCCGTGTTGTTGTTTTAACCACCGAAATTTGGTGCGTGTATGTCGTGCAAGAGGAGGGTATGGCAGGGTAAGGGGGTGTTTATGTCACCACAGACACGAGGAAGTCCAATCGTCATGGGCAGTTGGGGTCCGTGGGCTCCGGCAATCAGAAGCATCCTGACTTCTGTGATAAAAGTTTTCAGGTCTGTAACAAAGTGATGATGGTGTAAAAACGGGCAGACGGGCGGGACACCAGCACCTGGCCGCTCGCCTGCCTGCATTTCCCCTCCATTATTGCACTTTCCCAGTCTATCTTGTTAAAAATATACATTTTGCCATTTTTCTTTTTCTCCTTTTCGTGGGGAGTTGTTCTCAAACAGGCATAGCTTGCCTCAGAACTGTGTTTCCAGGGGTGGCATTGTAATGTGCCAGGAGGGGCCACTGAGCTCCGTAAATCTGTCTGATTGCCTGTGGCGGGATATTGACTGTGCAGGTCTGGCCGCAGTGGCCAACTCTGCGAAAGCACCACTATGAATTGCAAATCCAGCCCATAACTCAGAGGTAATGCAACCCTTAGCGCTGATTCCTGCGTCATTTTTCTGCATTTGGGATGACGGGTCAGGCGCTCAAAGAGGCAGGTTATTGTTTTTGTCCGAACTTTGATATTTTTCTTTATTACTGTGAGATCGGAGGCTGCGGAGGGGAGGCTCACTCACATGGGGGGTGTCTCCCTGGTGATCAGGCCACCCCCTCAAACCCGCAGTTTCCTGGCCTGGACAATCTGGGGGTCACTCTTCCTAAACTGCTCCACCTCACTGTGGACTGGTACTGTAGGAGAGCAGCATCTCCAAGGGGGCAAGTTATCCACAAGCTGCCTGGTGTGTCAAAGAGCGTGGGCCAAAACGCTGCTGGGTCTCTGTGAAACCCTATTTTGGGCTGTCTCTCTGGGTTAATTAGATATCCAGTGTATTATTCTGCTCAGGGTTGGGGGCTCCTGTCTCCTTCGAGATATAATGCAATCCAAATGGCCTTTGTAAGCCCACTGTGTCTCCGCACCACCGGCGCCGTACGGAGCTGACTGCTCTTAGCTGAAACGGCCAGGGGAACCGGGCGTAAACAAACAGGGTGCGCTGAACAGTTCGGGAAATGCAAATTTGAATCCCTCCTATTATTTTAATAATCGGCATTTTACTGCTTTGCATGGATCATTCGTTTGCAAACCAGGTTATTCTGAGAGTTGGGCTCAGATGTAATTTCATGGTTTAAGGAATTTATACCTTGAGCTTAATGAGGAAAATGGCCGTTGTTTTCGGTTACATGCTATTAGGAGTCTGGTTATTCTCATAACGCCTCTCACCGCCCGGCTTTGCCATGCGCTGTGCTTGCACCGGCAGCCGCTCTCGGGCAGAGTACCTTGCCTTAAGCGCAGAACGGTGTCAGTGAGTGAGTGATAGAGCGATGCTCAAGGATGCTTGACAGCCACATTAGGGACAAAATGCTCACTTTCTACAAATATTTTTGCACTGATTGCCTGGTATGTTGTTGAATCTCAGTAATACTGTCAGAATCTGTATGGAAATGGTTCTCATTCTGCTTGTGAAATATCACATTACTCAAGTTCAATCTCCACTGGAGGATAGTGCCTGTCAGATAGATTCATAATTATAAAGGTAATAGTAAATATGGGACCTTATGTTGACTGTCCTGATGTTAGGACTTTTCCAGATGCATCTTGTGTTCTGCTAATAGGTTAATGGAGCAACAACAGGAACACTGGACAACACTAATCTCCGATAGTGATATGTGGATGTGACATGACCCACGCTCAATACTGCAGCTTCTGTTCTTAGTCTGAAACCTTATTGGGACGGTCCACTTAAACTAGCTATTGTGTTCTGTCACACGAGGCTGTTAATACGTTTGCCATGTACAGGTAGAACCCACACAGACCCCCTCAGATCCATCCCTCGGTGTCCTACACCCTTCCTTTGCTGTTTTCTGCCAAAGGTCCCTCTAACAGCAAATGAGATTATGTCCCAGAATTAAAGCCGTAACGCAATTTGTCCACAGTCCGTCATTTATTCGCTGTCAGCTTCTGTTCCATTGACAGTCTTTGATTTGTTGACCTACGACCCCAATACCGTTCAGCGTGTGCCTTATTTACGGCTTCTTTTCCAGGTGTTTGTTACCACGCATGTTGTTAAGCGTGTTCTGGGAGGAGCCGGAGCGGTCAGCCACATTCACAGACTTTATGGCTCCTTTTCCAGTCCATTTCAGTCTGTCAATGCTGCCCTGCTATGTTAGGAAACATCCTGTTACTAATGAACTTTGAATAATGCAAAATAAATACCTTAAAAAACACAGCATCTAAGAAAAACCTGTTAAAAAGCAGACAAAGTCAGAATAACACAAGTGTAAAGTTAGATACTGGCAAGTGAGCCTTCTCAGATGAAGAGCTGCTGTTCCCTCAGCACCTGAGAAGGGGATGTTGGGGTTTTGTGGGTCCTGGGCAGGGTCAGCCTTAATGGGGGTGGGGGGGGGGGGGGTGTTTTCTTTGCCTTCGTACAGTTTTCCTCCTCCAGGTATAACCACTGAGAGGAATAGAGCCACAGCCCAGCCCTACAAGGACAGTCTGCAATTGTACAAACGCTTCTTATAAAAAAAAGAAAAAAAAGCACTTAAAATAGGGAGGGGGGGGGTGACAGTTACAGTCCATGATGATCCATTAGTGCCCCCTCCTGAAAAGGTTTCAGAAGTGAGGTATTAGAATGACAAATGAAGGTAAGTTCCAGCAGTGATAGATCAGCCTGACCACCCCCCCCACCCCCCCCCGCCCGGCCACCCTACCCTCCCTCAAACTCATGATCCTTAATTAGTGATCTTACAAAGAGGATGTTTTTTAAAAAGGGTAATGGAGAAGTAATGAGAGCAGAAAGAGGTCCAACCCCAGCCCTCTTATTTGGCAGCTTGATTAATTTATTTCTCCTTCCATCGCATTGCTTTAAGGCCCTTGGTCTATCATATAACTCTTCTGTTGTAGCCCGATGTGTCTGTGTGTGTGTGTGTGCGCGCGCGTGCACACACGCACACACACACACACACACACACACACACACACACACACACACACACACACACAGTAAACCCCTTCACGTATCTATTAATAGGACAGTGAAACAGAAGTCAGGGCTGTGTTCAGTGTCATTTTCATGTTAAAAGTTAAGCGCCGTCTTGATTGAACCACATTGTTCCTTCTATGTTCAATCCACATTAGCACCTCATATGATGGCCAGTGAAAAGCTTTTTGTTTCATTGAGGTAGTTCCAGAATTCTAGGTGTGGTTTTAAACCTAAATAAAATCAGGTTGTTTTAATGAGATAATGGAAAGCTTCACCTTCCAAAATCTACTTCTAATCCCAGTGCTGGAAAAACAAGGGCACGTCATTTCATCAGTGGGGTAATCAATCCTTATAAACGGAACTGAGGATAAATACATGACAGGGGTCATATTTTGGGCGGAACGGAGCAGATAGTGGGCTAATTATTTGTGCTCTTTAATGCAACGCAGCTTAGTCCTCTGTGCATAAAGGGTCCGTCTTGTAATGAAACATTGCTGGGGTGTTTGTCTGAAGGGGGGATTAGCTTAGTCATTATGTGCTTGTCATGTATTCATTTAATAAATGTGAGTCATTGTTTTAGGATAACTTTCATTTGTGATGATTACTACCAAGACTCCGATTCGGGCTTCTGTTTGAGATAAATGTACTTCATTGGTGGAAAAAAATGATTTGGGAGTCATTGTGTATAAAGTCATTAAACAAAAACTGGTAGAAGACAAACAAAAATATATGGCTTTTTTCAGGATACCATATTCTCAAATGTTGAGTTGCCTTTACTAATTAAGGACTTGTCAACCATAATGAGATGCAATAATAGCAGAACATGATTGTGATATATTGTACATAGTTTTTGAAAATACTAAATAAGTCAGGCTATTATTTTGCATAACAGTATTCAGATACAGCCCTTATTAAAAGTCTGGAAGAAGGAAAAAAAATTAAACAATAAGTATTTCTTTCTATTTCACAGCAGGCTTCCACCGGCCTGGCTTGATATGTGAATTATGCATTAATATAAACAGAACGTTGTATGCTACAGGATATTGTCCCAAATAATATTTTTTTCCATTTAATTTGCAGCTTAATCCTATTTTAATTACCATGTGTGGGAGTGTGAGTCTCTGTCCAGTTCGACCTGAATACATAAACGTCTCACCATTCTCAAGCCGGGCTACTTTGTGGAAACATAAACAGATGGAGGTGTTTTCCGCTGTCACTCCCTGATTTTTTTTTTCTTTGAGAATGTAGATAACGCAGTGTTACGTGTTGAAGGGTGTGGAGATCAGACGGTGTGACATTACCTTCAAAAGATTGGCGTTAAATTGAGGAACTCGCTCATGTAGGAAATGAGCCAATGTTTCTTACACTAAACAGGGGGGGGTGTTTGGGGCGG
>JABJVO010000024.1:367698-380520 GCA_026770805.1 Boulengeromyrus knoepffleri
GAGGGCTATCTTGAGGGCTGAACACCACTACCCCTCGCTGCTAAAAAGAAATGGGACAACACTACCCTACGCGGGTAAAACGGAGGGGTAGGGCTAAGTGGGGGTATTGGGATTGGGCCTCAGTGTGCATGCTGTGCAGGTGAGGATAATGGCAGCCAGAGCTCTCATCCCCCCCCCCGCTACCATCCTATGTCCTTGCTCTGCCCGTCTCCCCCCGCTGAGCAGTAATGACCCGCCATTTCCTGCCCATGGCTCTGCCAGCGCTCTCACCCTTTCATCACATCTGTTTCATAACGTCGGGCCAATTAAGTGGCTGTTCACTCAGACGGACCGGCGAGACCAGACATCTGATTTTTCATTCTCCGCCCCTAACCCCACAAAAAATTAATTTGGCCCTGAGATGGTTCTGAAGAGCCAGGCAGCTGTCATAGAAACGCAGCCTGCGGCTGGAAAGGGTCAGGTAGCTCTGCTCTGAAAACTCTCTAATGCTAAGCCCTCAGTGTAAAACGAGCTACAAATCAAAGTATCGGTGCTCTGAGTTTAGCACGGGTATGCTAGCTTAGGAGCCGTTCGCTACAGTGCATGACCTGTACTGACACGGTGCATGTCCTGCTGGCTCACTACGCAAAGGCTTTGCTCCTATAAAGAGCCGCACTCAAGCAAACATTCACATGACCTAAGGGTTAGGATGGATTTTTACAGTATAATTCTCCACATCTCAAACCGTAAAGCCATCAGCTGCAAAAACACCATCAAAAAGGGGTTTTTAGGTCAGTTTCAAATGCTCTATTAAAAAAAATATTGCAAAATAAAATGGCATGAAAAGGGTGCAGTACCGCATGTAGCCACTCGGGAACAGCATCATCTTGATTGCAAAACCATGGTCACTAGTTCATTCCTCATTACAGCAGAGCTGATGTCTTACACATTATAACCTTATGCTTTCATACCCCCCTGTTAGCTGCTCCCCTGGAAAGAGTCCTTGTAATCATATACTTAAGCATATAGCATCACTCTGCTTATGAATAACAAAGGTATCCATTATCCATCCTGATTCACATCTTCTCACAGATTATCCTGGGGGGGGGCCCACTTCCACAACCATAATAAGTCACAAAGCTGGGGTTTACCTCAGATACTGAATTGCATGCCTTTAGACTACAGGAAGGAGGAGGATTATTTTGAAATAAATCGAATGGACTTGAATGCTATGAGACTCGTGTCAATATAACCTGTTGAAATCCTGAACCTCAATACTCAAGAAAACACTCCGGAGGCCCATAATTTCCGCAAGTAATAAAAACAGCAGGTTTTACATTGAACTGAAACTTTAATTTAACTAGTAATTAAAAACCATTTTCATTGAGCCAGATATCACTGGAAATGCCGTATTCCTAAGAGATTCCTATCCATCTGATTGTGCTGCGTTTGTTACAGCTTATGATGGATGGAGAGAGAAAAAAAAAGAAATATACATAGTGAAGTTATATATGCTCCACCTGGGAACTGTTTCTCGTTTCCAGGGGCAACGGGGTGTCATGGCAAACTCGGAGCGCAGATGACGACCACGTGAGCTGCCACGCTGTTGGAGCCTGACACGCGTAGCAACAGATCTCAAAGCTGCCAGTCAGTGACTGTGAGATCCCAGGACAACTGGCTGGAGACTGGAATCCAGTATATTGCCATTAGACATTTCGATCCTTAGATTACACTTTTTACCATATTCACTCGATTTGTACAGCTGGACAATTTTACTCCAGCAGTTCAGGTGAAGATCCTTGTAATCCAACAATGTTCCTGCAACCTTCAAACAGCCGCTGATAAAACAGGAATCTGCAAATGCAGGCCTTGTCACAGTTATGTCCGTAACCGTAAGGGTACTGTTGATATTCCCACCATTCATAATGCATTCACGGCCATGTGTGTAGAGCCCACTGCTGGGGCACCTGGTGTTTTCCAGACTCATGCTGCAAGCCATCTGAAGATAACGCACAGCTGCTGGGTCAGATTCTGCTGCGGTGCTGTTGCTCCATATGGCCAGCAGGGCGCTGGACTACCGTGTTCTCTCTCTACCTATAGCCACGCGTGGCACATGTGCAGCATAGATGTATGTATGACATCAGCTGTACATAAGTAGCTATCTTCTTCCCCTTGTGGGCTTTGGAGACATCTGGAGAGTGTTTACTGCTCAGAGACCCTACATTTACATTGCAGTGATCTTCCCTTATGGCTGAGGAAATCTAGCTGTGAGTCATTACTGGAATTCACAGAAGATATTCTGCGAAAAAAAATAACATATATATGCAGTGCCAATCAAAAGTTTGGACACACCTACCCATAGAAAGGTTTATTAGTACTATTCTCTACATTTTACAATAATTTTAAAGACATAAAAACTATAAAATAATATATATAGAAGTATGTACTGACCAAAGAAAGTGTTAAAAAATAATAATTATTATTATCCATCATTTTGGTTACTGCCTGAATCATGCATCATGGCAACCAGACAAACATCACAATCCAAACTGCCAAACTTGCCGGTTCAGTGTTCAGGGCTTCCAGCTCAATAGTCTCTGGTTCAGCCCAGAATGTAAGCAGGATACAAGACAGGAATTTACTCTCTTGAAAGGAATGAAGCCCCAGGGTCTGGCTGTCAGCACTAGTTACAGCTTCATACATATAACATTCACTTAATCCCTCTGGCAAAATTAAAACCATCAGCATGCAATATACATCAATAATGCTTTTTTGCATTGCACACACAAACAGAGAGAGAGAAAATGCTCCATGATGTTTCTGGCTTGCAGACACTACATCAGGTGAAGCTTCTACAGTCCATTATAGCCTGTGAGGCATTTTGTTTACAGAGACACAGAAAACACCTCAGCTAATTACCTGGAGAGGATGCAGCCTCCTGTGTCTGCGTGCCGAGCGAATCAGCGGCTTTCATTCTCCATAGCAACTGCCCCGGGAACCAGCATTGTTCTGCAGCTCGACGCACTTGCTGGCTGCTGCTCCCTGTTGGATCTGGCATTCTGGGTCCGGTTCTGAAGTGTTTACAGCATGAAAGACTGGCCACTACTTCAAACAGGATTAATGCTGGGCTGCAAATAAACAGGCCAGATGCCATAAAAAACTTTCATATTTCAAATGTCTTTTAGCTGTTAAAATGACCACAAAGCTCTCTCTGGCCATGGTAGCTCTCAGCTACAGATGTATCTTGGTTTGGTCTTGTGAAGGGCTTTAATGGTGTGTATCCATCCGTCCATCTCCCATAGCCACCTATCCAGTATGGAGTGATGGTGAGTTAATTTAATCAAATAGGAAATGGAGTGTATCTGTTTCCCGGACACCTCAGTGTATAGTCTCCCCTCCGCTGGGAATCTTCTACCATGCTGTGCAAACTCTGTGCTGAGAATAGAACAATCCAAATTAAAAGTGTCATAAGAATGACATAAATTAGTACTGGAGTCTATCTACTAAACTGTCAACAAGAATTTGAATTGGCACAGAGGCAGGACCCGAGAGATGTAACTGGGAGGGAACTCAGATGTGTCTAATGTTTTTGGAAGCCTGACAAGCTGATTGATAAAAAAATCACTCTCCTTGTCTGTGGGGAGCTGCTGTTTGATTACACCGAGCTGGCTTTGCATCATTAAAGCTAATCTCTGCATGTGCCAGGAGCCTCTCTGAGCAGCAGGTGTTCATTACGATTAGGGTCAAACATAGCAGACAGTCAGATGCCCGATTTGCACACCACATTACACATGCAGTCTTAAATTCCACTGGTTACAAATATTTCACTACTGTAAAAGGGTGGATCAAAACAAATATAGAATGACAAAAAACAAAACCTTTTCAAACATAATGCCAGTAATCAGACTTATTTAGAGGGATGCAGTTGTGGACTGTGTCAAGTTATATTTTGTACTCCAAATATATAACTAATACGTTTTAAAGCAGCAGATTGAGACAATGTATATACTTTGCGTTAGATAGTACGACACTGTTAACGGAAACTCCATCAATCTGCTGGCAGAATGTCCCCTTTCCTCTATTACTCCAAAGAGTTCTGTGGGTTGAGGGTCATGACATCGTCAATGGATCTTATCGGGATTTTATGGAGTGAGAACAGGTGGTCCTACAATTTTACAACAACAAAAAAAAAACATTATCATATCATACATTCTATCCACCTCACAGGAAAGTCGACACTGTGGTTTACCGGGCCCAACTGGTTCCTTCTGAAATCCTACATAGCTTGAAACCATCCCATGGGTGCTGTAATATGCTTTAAACACTTTTGCTAGCAGTAGATATAATAAAGAGCTTTTATGAGGAACACTAAGGTCCCATACTCATGCTGTAGGGTGGGTGTCAAAGCCTCATATGGTAGAATCATCCTTGATGGAGACAACGTTAACTGGGTAGTGTGAACAGCTCCGAAGTCATCTTTCCAAATCTCCTATGGATCTAAACACACTTCTGATTTCTAGTTTTTAATCTGTCTGCTGGTGACTTGCTTCACAGCTTTTGTTGGAAAGGAGTTTTTGGCGCTTGGAACTGAGGCTTTCAAATCGCTGCACACAGATGACTCACTTTTGTCTCCGGTGAGTAGGCTGACAACAGCAGGCCCCTGATTTCCTCCTAATCCTCACACGCTCTGAGCACTACGCAGCTAGACAGTGAGCACGCACTTTAGGGGCGTGTCGCATAGTATTTGACTTCTTGTACAAAAGCAGGTGGTGAAAGTGACTTAAAACGTGTCTTCTGTAAAACTCTGTATGATTTGAAGCTTCTTGGATTTGTACGCAGGTCCCTGTGACACAAGCTGCGGAGGATGCAAGAGTGAGTTCATTATCACCCTCAGAGTACAACGGCCTGCACCAGCAGATCAAACATCCAAGGAAGTCTTTTGGACAAACCACCAGTTGTACCATAACTGTTAACCTTTGTCACTCTCCCTGTTGGGGGGGCATGGACTGCTTTATACCCTTTGCAATCAACGCTTGATTGCCACTTTGCATAGGAGCTTGTTCCCTAATCTCCCCCCCCCCCCCGTATGTGTGCCGGTCACGGTCACGGCTGTGCTCGCTGAAGCTGAACCACCGCTGACAGGGGTCTGGTGCTTTTGGCCTCAGTGCTCAGCCAGGTCCAAATGAGCTGTCAGGCCACTCTAATAGAGTCATAATTGCTGATTAGAACTGGGAGAGGTGATTAGAACTGGGAGAGGTATGGGAGCCTTTTAATGTGGCCTGGCAGGGTGCAGAAGAGTGATCCAAACACCCCACTGCTGGATGGCTGGTTCCTCACCTGAGTCTCAGACACGGTCAAGAAGTTTGTGATGATGTTTTACCCAGAGTTCTGTGCTGTGGTAGACAAATGAAAACCTGGACGGATTAGATGGGCAACTTACCTGAGTGTCTGTTATATGCTATAAAGAGTGTTTTCCTGCTGGTGGTTTTGCCTTGTTGGGCCTGAGTGATTCATGGTGCAGCCGAGAGGGGTTTGGCGGAAGCTACTGCTGAAATCACATGCAGGACAGCAGACGGAACCTGCGACCCAGACAGCTGCGACTCGCGGCACGCGGCTAATAAGCGAATCAGGAAGGACACAGAGGTTAGAGCCTGGTGATGCCATCTAACATATATCCAGTTACAGAAACCTTGTAGGATGTGGGAGGAGGACACACGTGGACTTTTTTTATGAATGGGAGGGTTTTGAATGAACGGAGGACGTCGCTAATGGGTTATGTGTATAGGGTGACGTCTGTAGGGGACTCAGGAGAGGGATCCAGTCTGCCGACTGGCCCCTGGCCCCTGCATTAGGCGCGGGAAGCTGGCTATTTTTAGTAGCCACAGGATTGCGAACAGACCGTCTGGGTTCATGTTACAGGCAGCCTGTAACTCTAGTTCTGCTCTTCCCCTCTTCTCTAAGGTCTTACTGTACTTTTATTATGACCCAACACCCTCGCCTGCCACTGGTCATTTGTCCCGGCCTTGTCTGCTGCCACCCCCCTCCACTTGTTCAGTCTGCATTGATTTAACCCCCCATCCCAGTACGTGTTGGTGTCATCATAGTGCGCTGTCCCAGGGCCCAGAGTCTATGCCACAGACTCGACTTTGTGTGTTTGTGGCATCGCC
This sequence comes from Boulengeromyrus knoepffleri, assembly GCA_026770805.1. Taxonomy (NCBI): domain Eukaryota; kingdom Metazoa; phylum Chordata; class Actinopteri; order Osteoglossiformes; family Mormyridae; genus Boulengeromyrus; species Boulengeromyrus knoepffleri. The sequence continues at coordinate 373,845 of JABJVO010000024.1, forward strand.
CACTTTAAACCAAAGTTAGCACATTTTATGGCAAATTTTGCCACATAATTTCTTATAAAATTTTTCCGTTGATCAGTTTTATACTGCAATATAGTTGGTATGCATGGGCTTTATGACATTGTCTATGCCTAAAAGTGTTGTATAAAAAATACAAAATGAATGCTGAATGTTTGGGTATGATCTGTGAATCGCAGCACTGCAGTGGAGCGTTGTTTGGGTATGATCTGTGAATCGCAGCACTGCAGTGGAGCGTTGTTTGGGTATGATCTGTGAATCGCAGCACTGCAGTGGAGTGTTGTTTGGGTGTGATCTGTGAATCGCAGCACTGCAGTGGAGTGTTGGCCTGCATTTATCACTTGATTATCCACCACTTTATTTGCTGTACTTTTAAAAAATTCTTTGCCTGGGTTCAGTGCACCGTTCCTGTCTGGCCATGTTTGCTTCGTATCGGTATTGGTTTCGGAAGGACATACTGGGCTTTAATCTTCTAATCTAATCAGAAAGGAAAATGAATGTGATGTAACCCACACATCATATATTTAGAGGCCAACCAGAGAGTTTAGGACCTGAAAGCCTGCAATCTCATTTTCCTGCACTGACATGCATGTCCCATCACAATCCAGTTACTGGGATTATCGTCCGCTGAGATACCGTTTCATGTCAATGAAAAAGCATATTAAAAAAAAAGATCCAAAAACATTCTTGCTTACAATAGACCTCCCAGCATCCTCCCGCATTTTTGGGGATGACGGTGTGTCTGTTTCCTGTTTATAGCTGGTGTACGTGTGGTCAGCCCTCTGTCATATGATTGGCCCTCTGTCATATGATTGGCCCTCTGTCATATGATTGGCCCCCTGTCTGCTGATTTGATAGGATGCCAATACGATAGTGGCAATCACGTCTTGGAGAATATTTGTTTTAGAGAGTACTGTTGGAGTGCTTGCCTCGGAGCATGGGACTGAAGCATTCCTCTGTTTTCCTTCCTGCTCCCACAAAGCTACCATGTGCAGGACTCCAGGCTGACTCAGCCCACACAAATCAGACTCCCCGTCCATTATTTTCCTGTGTGAGCTTTGCCCAGCCTGGATGCTGAGAGATTATCATCCTAAGAACCCTCTTTGTTCCTGTAGAACTGACTTGCCTTCAGTACGCTTACCTGTAAGGTTAAAGAATGTGTAGAGATTTAGCAGAGTCAGATAAGTCAGGGGAATAATTCAGGGAACTCAGTCTCACTCAGTGAAATGGTTCATGCTGAATTCAAAGTCTCTACCACTCACCGGGCCTTCAAACGGCGTTGTTCTAAGCCTCTGCACTGCTCCATTCCCACCAGTGAAGAGCCACAAAAAGGAATAAAGGAGGAAGCCAGAGTCTCCCTGGCCAGCCTCCTCCTCTTCCTCACCAAAAGGTCTTGCTCTGCTTTTAACATAGGAAAGTTACCCTCTTAGCACCTCTTACCATCTCTCATCTGCCCCCGGAGCAAACCTGGCAGCTCTTAGAGGGGAAAGGATGAGAACCTGAACATGCATGAAGCGTTCCTGCTGCCTGATATCTGCCAGAATTCTTAACGTATTCCTTTTGAATGTGCACATGGAAACGGGTGCGGCATTTGCAACTGTGAAGGAATTTATTATTATCACGCACTCCAGCTTAGCTGTTTTTCAGGATTTGAGGAAAGGAAATTAAAATATCAATTAAGGTAATAATTAGTGTAATAATTATTACAGTGTAGGCAGCAGTAGGGAAGGGACAAGTTTGCCATACCGTAGAGTTACCCGAGGATAATGAATGTGATTGGTGCAGGGATTGTTCTGGTCCAGTGATGCCCAGCGCTGCACTCTTGTGGGGTGGGGAGCTGCAGGCTCTCCCCCTGATTCCAGGAGCTAATGCTCCTGTGAGTGTTTTGGGTATCACCAGCTAATGCTCCTGTGAGTGTTTTGGGTATCACCAGGTGCTGTTGGCCCAATGCTAAACGTAAACATTCAGACCATAGTAAGATAGAGGGATGTCGTGAGTGACCAGGGCCCTGCTGATAAGCTCAAAGGGGAGGATGACCAAGGCCCACATTAAACAGATCTTTACAGGCTTGTGCTGATGGGCCTTTTGAAGGTTCTGTTCATTCAGTTTGTTTATACACGTTCTCACCTTCCCAGGACAAAGGCTCCTCTCTATCTGTTGAATTCCTGGGTGGGATCCAGCATCCTGGGTTCCTGCATCCCCAGTTAATCGGTATCAAAGAGGTCCTAGTCCATGACTCACCTGCTGGTCTGCTCTGGCCTCATGCTCCCATCCGCTCGTCCTCCCCGTGGACGTGAGGAAGCCGTCCAGAGCTCCGCTCGTGACGCCAAGCCTGATGGACTACATCTCAAATTGATTTCAAAAATGTTCAGAAGAGGACGATCGTCTACTCCAGATTACCTATTGATTTTTAATATGAAGAGCTCATTATATAAGCAGTAACTGGAACACAAAAAGGTAGCGAACCTTTGCATAAATCCTTTAATTGAATTTGCAGAGCCTGTGGTTCTACATTTTTTAATTAAATCCATTTCTTTTTTTTAAGTGTTGGTGTTTAATTTGCATGCTGTGAAGTGGGTCCTGTCCTAGATAAAGTGCCATTGATCCTTATTAAACCTTACCTCTAGGCTTGCTGAGAACTAACTGGGAAAATTAAATGTGTTCATGGTGCATACACTTATTGCCCGCATGATAGGATTAAGAAGAGAGAGTGAAATAGAATGGAAGCAAAAAATAAAATTCATTTGCAAAATTATTTTCTTTAGCTGTACTTGTTAGGGCGTTTTGCATAAAGTAATTGTTGGTAAAAACCTTTTCTTGTGCTGACACATAGTGCCGAACAAACTTACTTTTTTCCTGCCTTTCTTTTCATACTTGTTAAAGTGGCTATAAAATATCAAAAAAGGCGTTTTGCCCTTTGCTGTGTGGTTTGGCTTCTTGGTCTTTGTAGGTCATAGTCTGAAGTCTGAAGAATGTTTTTATGGCTGTTTCCTAAAGTTTTTTTTTTTTTTTGTGACCCATTCCCTAATGTTTCTGTGGCATCACCTAATGCTGAGGGTATCGATAAAATTTATGAGCGGGTAAGCAGACGTGCCTCTTTGGTGATGCAAATGAATGCGAATTCGACAACGGCACACTGCCTGGCGACGGTGCCGAGGTCGTTATGATTTCATTATTTTTTCCCGAACAAAAATATTGACTCGCTTTCCTACTTAATCAGTTCACGTTTCACATTCATCACGATTTGGCTGTAGATCAAACGATTTTAATATAAATATGTCAATTTGTAAACGCAGGCTTCTAAATATGCCACAGGGTTTTGACTATTGGTATTGTGCCGCGCGGTAAGAGTGGCGCCGTGATAGATGTTCCAGTGCTCTGTTTCATTTGCACTGAGTGATTCCGGTGAGGAGGACGCTTAACAAGAGGGCAGCAGCTTTAAAATACCCCCCTGTCTGCGGCAAACGCGCTGCTCATTAAGCACTACCTAAATGCATTAGCAGGCTATTGAGAGAGAGTCATTGTTGATTAGATATTATCTGACAAAATTAGGCCAATAATATAAGGGCAGATTGATCTTGTGATTGTGTGGGATTGATTAGCAATTCCATTTTTTCCCTCTCTACCCCAGCCATGTTGATTGTATAGTAAAAACAGTGTTTGTCGAGCTTGAAGTCCAGAGACAGAGAATGGACATTGTCCAGCTATCTGTAGTGTCCAGCTGTGCACAGCTGTGTGATTTCACATGGACCCGCCTCGCTCTGTCCCCATGGCTCACCACCTCCCCTCTTCCAATGGCCTTTAGCAAAGGGAGTTAGCGACAGTGATCAGTGGATGTGGACAGTAAGATTTATAATGTATTTGTGCTAGCTGATTGCCAACAGAAGCGACCTCTCCCAGCGGTGCTGTATTCAGACTGGGAAAATCAATAGGGATTAACCTTTGACCCTCTTCACATACTTATACCCTCTACTCCTCGCTGCTTACCAATATTTCATCAGTTTCAGTTAAGCGGCGTGACTAGCTCAATAAGACACCGGCTGCTAATTAATTTCAAAGATGTAACGTCCCCCGTAGAAGAAGCTGCAGTGGGAGAAGAGGAAGCAAGCGGTCAACCACAGGCACAGAGTCGTGTCTTTTAGCGACGCCGCGAGAGGAATTAAGATGACCCCTCCTGAAATGCCTGAACCTACGTCCTGAAACACTGTCCTTCGTGCTGCTATATTTAACTAGCACATCTGTCTATAGGCGCCTTCGTTGGCTTGCTGGGTTGGTATTTATGTTGGTGTATCTTTGAGGGCCGCGTAACTGTGTGGTTTCTGTGGGGTGGGTGATCAGAAAGAGCAGCGCAGGGAGAAACTCCCCCCTTCCCCAGTGATAGCGGCACCCTGAGAGCGGAAGCCGACCAGCCTTGCCGTCAATTCGCTTTGCATGTCATATCGCCAGCTCAGCAGATAGGCCTAACAATATTGACTCTCAGGTGTCCTTCCTCCTCGTTCACAGCCCTCTCCTGTGTGTGTGTGTGTGTGTGTCTGTGTGCGTCTGTCTGCATGTGAGTGTGCGCGCGTGTGTGCATTTGCACGTGTGTGTCTGTGACAACGACAGTCACATTTCCATTCCCTCAAACAATAGCAGCGTAAACTAGATTTTTTTTGGTCACACACAATATGCTAAATAAATATTTCATGTGTTTAATATCGAAAAGTACATTTTGCATTGAAGAGAGAAGTGCAGGGCCGAGGACTGCACTGAAAGATCCTTTAGATTATTACTCATCATGAGCTTCTGCAGCATCCATTAACTGAAATGAGGCCACATTTGCCTGATGTTCATATTATAAAGAAAGGGGAGAGGAATTCACAAGCGACTCAAATGCTTGCGGTGTTTGCTGGGTTAATTTTACAGCTGTTTCCAGCAATATACTGTAATTAACCTGAATACTGATAAATATTAGTGGAAATAATAGCAATGATTTTCATTCTTCGCAGTCGCAGTTCTTAATCCATCTCAGTCTATTCAGATTTGAATTAGCATTTTTAAATATGCTTTGAGTTGATGTTTTTTAGCTTGTATGCCATGTCTTGTTATTTTGACCATCAAACAACATTATTTATGTTAATTGTAATCCCTTTAGCTGGACCTCTTGTCCAGACTGACTGAGGGAAGTCAGTGTATACAAGAGCGCTAAGTGGATACGGTTAAGCTGATTAACAGTGATGGTGAAGGGCGTGTTTATGGGTGAAATCAAAAGAGACGTCTGTCAAATGCTCATGTTTAAGGAAAAACTGAAGCCTCTGATATTTGTGGGCTGGAGTGTGGATTGGTCATCAAACACTGTGAATGAGGTGCTGAGATGTTCCAGAGCTGTACATGCAGAGGCGCAAGGATGAGGTTTCACTTTTGAAGAGGTGAAAAGCTCTGGACCTGTGAGTGGAGAGGGTCAGAAGAGGGCGGCGGTCCTTCCCATCACGACCAAGCGGTGAACTTCCTTTATGCCGTAACCTACTTTACTCTTTTTTCCAAACCTCTATAACTGATATTTATATCAAAATGCTATTTGTCTCAAGGTGAATAGACTAGTTGTTTTTGTTGTATTTTTATGACTGTGGTTATCCCATGGTTTTCAGATACCAAATAATAATCACAGGCTTTTCTTTCAGCAATTGTTGCTGGCTTTGATAAATCGTATTAGGCCTTTATTAGCATATCGTCTCCCTGTTTTCCCCACCCTTTGTATTCTGAACACGCACAATTGCATATGCATTAAGTCTGTTTGCATATACATGAAAGGTAATGTGCATGGGAGAAACACTGTGGCTTTTTGACATTATTTAATGCACGCAAATACCATGGTGTCACCAGTGAATACCTGCACATTCCCATTGCTGGGTATTAAGTGATCATTAAATATGGGTCATGGATTTGCGCAAATAAATCTGGTGGCAGTTGCGGATTCTCTAACCTTTCTGATGATTTGTGTAGCCATGCCAGGCTGTATTTGCTTTTAAGTAGTTGGCTAATATTAAGTATCTGGGTTTTTCCATACTTTGGACCACATACACTTACCTTATTTCAGTGTGAGGATGGAGCTGGACCCCTAAATAGTGTCCCATCTCTGTGGCATCTAGCTTCTGCTTCCCAGTATGACTTGTTATGGGCTCGATCATACCTGCTGGTTATGCTGATTGACTATAGCAGGCCGCCCTTCTTGCGTGGACTTGAGTTAGGCATGCAGAGCTGGCGTGGCATATATGCAGGAATGTACGTACAGCACGTGAGGCATATTCAGGAAGCTCTGATGTGTGGAACTCTCTTTTGTGCTTGACCTCTCTGTGCCTTTCAGCATCAGACTCATCCAAACCCTCATTATCACGAAGCCAGCTTTGCTGACCTTCAAGTGGCTTTCCAGGGACAGCCTTAGGCCATCAGGAGGAAGAGACGGAAAAGCGATGTCATGCACACGGACTGAACTGGTTAGCTTAGTGTGTTTTTGACCGTGCTGCTTCTGCGTCCACTGCTCAGGTCATCGTCCTGCTTTTCCTCCTCAGACACCGCAAGCAATGCTTGCCATTCGGGGGGGGGGGGGGCGGCGTTGGGCCCCCGCCCGAGACCCCCCGGCGCGGGGGGGGGGGGGGCGGATGGGGGGGGGGGGGCCGGGGAG
>JABJVO010000024.1:380620-392883 GCA_026770805.1 Boulengeromyrus knoepffleri
AGGCAGATCGGGGGTGTGGGGTTAGGCAGATCGGGGGTGTGGGGTTAGGCAGACCGGGGGTGTGGGGTTAGGCAGACCGGGGGTGTGGGGTTAGGCAGACCGGGGGGTGGGTTAGGCAGATCAGGCCCCTGTTTACAGTATGGGTCTGTTGGTGTTGGGGCACCACTTGGTGATCCCAATGTCACGGCAGTCACCTTGAGAACTGTGCTTAGAAAATAATACATTTCTCCCCCAGCCCTGCTGAGGCTCTCAACAGAACATTTATTGAGCCTGCATGTGAGCAATTGCTCTTTTAGGGACAGAAGCGATTGATATTTGCAGGTACCATTGAGGATGGATTAAACAAAGTGGGAGATGATGTCTTTATTGGAAATAAGGTGGCTGTTTCATGTCTCTGCATTAAATCTGTGCTGGATCCGGAATTAACGATTTGTTAAATTGATTGATCCCCCCCACCCGCCTCCATTGAATACACAAACAATATGCTTTTTAAAAGTATTGTGTTTGTTTGCTCTGGTAGGATAAGGACTGTAACATTTAATTAGGAAATTAGAAATGAAAGCGAGACGAATCGAATGAGCCTTAGTGCTAATTGACGGTGCTGTTTGTATTTATGTTTGTTGTTTTTTCCCTGTCAGACGGTGGTGATGGGAAGCCTCATGCTTTCTAATGAACAGCTTTGCCTTTCTCTGATAGACTGGAAAAAATCACACAGATGGGAGGGTCCCCTGCTTGGGCTGAACACCATGTTTCCACCTTGGTGCATCAGAAACATTGATACCGTCGCGGTTCAGGCCGCCACGCTTCACCCGCTCCTGCCTGTTTCACTATCAGTTACGCTGCAGATCCGTCCAGACAGGTGGCCTCTACTACAAGGAGAGGCGCTTGTGCCAGATCAGACACCCTTTCGGCCTCTTCAGGTGTAGGCCTGTCCCGCGGGTCCCCGCAGGGTCCAGTCAGTGGATCTTCATCCAGGTCCTTCCCAGTCTTACTAAGCCAGGAGAAGGAGGAATCAAGCCATTCCAGATTAATAGCAAGGGGCAAGCGTGACTGAATTAGAAGTGCAGGGAATACGGCAGCTTGTGCCGTTATTTAGGGTACCCGCCTTCACTGTCCTCTGCTTCTCTGCCTCCTTGCACTACCTGATATCTTGTGACTTGTTGAAATACTTCCTAGTGTTTCCTGCCTTTTCGTGCCAGGAAATGTGACGTAGGCGCCGGTGCTGTGCTTACTCGCTCTACTGATGGCTCTTTAAAAATCATATCTTCATGTGTAATTGCAAGTGAACTGAAGAGTGCCTTCATCTTTCTAAGTGATGGGGGGGCAGCTGGCGTCAAACCCTTTGATGTTTGGGGCTTTTACTCTGCTGTTGTGCCTCATGATCTTGCGTAATATCAGACAACATCTAGGCAGGAGCTCGTGAAAAGAAGTGAGCGGCTCGTGAAAGAGTGAACACATAAGTGCTCTGCTGAAAAGTTCTGGCTAACCAGAGCTGGCTGGCCTGCCCTAAGTGTTCATCTTTCAGGCCCTGGGGCACAAAGCCCTGGCAGCCCACTCTGCCAGTGTGGTTTCTGCAGTTCCCTGCCCTGCGTGACCCTCTGACCCCTGGGACCAGGTGTCTGAGTGAGCTACTTTGACACAAGACAGTGCATGTGTGAGTGGGCTCTGACGTAACTTAGAGGCGGCAGCAGGGTGGTCTGGCTCTGCACTCTGCTGTGGGCCAGACCACCCCATCTCTGCTCTGGTAAACCCCAGGCTGAAAGCTCAGCCCTTGCGAATGAGCGATGGAGCGTTTTATCCGGAGGTGTGTCTGGCTGGAACTCGCTCAGCAGTGGCTTAGAAATTCCAAGCGCTCAGAGGGTTGGATCTGGATGTACAGCGACGAGCAGATCAGGTCGCTAAATGACACAGACTCTTTAATTAGGAACAACTTTGTGATAGTTTGCCACGTTACCAAGATACTGAGCAGGTTTCTGTGCGTGATTCAGCCTCCTGTTTGCGTCCTTTTGCCTTCCGTCTTCCTCTATTACCCCGTTTTCCTCAGAATTGAATCCATTTATGACAGGTACCTTAATTGTTACTGAAAATAGTTTTTCTTTTGATCCCAAAAACCTAAAACAGCTCATAAACACTATTCTAAATGCTTAATTAACACTGGAAACGCTAAATATTTCATTGTGAATTTGTGACATGCGGAATTGGTCATTGGAAAATGTTGACCACTTCCTGCAAGGAAAAATCAAAAACAAAAAAAAAAACATTAGAATCGTAAAAAATGCAGCTCATTATGATTATTATAGTAATATGCTTTTTGAAGTATTTCCACTTATCCTGTATAATTTCATGGTAGAACATGGTTGATGATTTTCGATAGGAAGATGATGGTCAATTTTATTCCACAGGCATTTCTGAGCGAAGGAGTTTGTATGACACGCGTCAGTTAAACTGTTAGTGGAAAAGCATTGCCTGGCGTTAAGGAATTACAACTTTTTAAAAAGTGACTTGACTTGCACTCAAACGTGTGTGTTTGTCCCATGGTTAATAGATCAAAGAGATTTTAGATTGCCTGGCTTAGAATTGTGGGAAAGCCGTTTAATTAAAAGGAGAGCAGTGAAAAGGCTTTCCCCTCTTTGAAGCGTGTTCCAAGCCTGCCGTTAACTGTTATTACTGTGATTGTATTTCGGCTGTTTAAAGACAAGAAAAAGAGAATATATGTGTAGTTTTGATTAAACTATCTTTTGTACTCAAATAGATGAAGTAGTAAATGCAGCAAATGCCTTATTGGTACATTCTCAAATTGCAAAAAAGATGTTAGGATTAGGAATATTTCTATCTGGATGCCTAAATTTGAATTGCACGCACCTGTGCTAACATTTTGCTGCTTCTGTATGCTTTGCCTGCATTTTTACAGCTTTAAGGTGTTTGTTCCCTTTGTTTTTGTGCTTGTGGGTAGCGTAGGTGCGGCCTGGTTGGACGTGCTCGGATTGCACTCTTGGCCTCCTCGCATCGCCATCGTTGCAGGGATTTGCAGTGCGAATCGTCAGTCCCGCACGATGTCTGTCTGTAAAGCCACAGGGCTGGGCTAACAATGTGACATGTCACTGTTCCTGTTAAGCTCGTTGGTCAGTGGTACCTCTGCCCTGCAGGCGTCATTTATGCATTCCTGCTTCGTGTGGCTTGTAGAGAAAAAAAAGGACCATTATTGGATCTTTTTGGTCCACTTCCAAAGCATTTGCACACCCGTGTATTAAATGGTTGCCTGGATTTAGCACATTTTGTGTTTTGTCTAAGTCTGTTTAAGACAGAATATGACTCCAGTTCAGTCGGTTTGCAGTGAGCAGTTTCCCCCTTGCAGTATCTTACTATGCCATTGGGACGGACACTGTCCGGCCCCGTTCTCTCTATGGCCCCACCTCACTGGCAGCCGGGCATCAGATGGCACGGTGCAGTGAGTGTGAGTGGCTTCTGTGCTGTGCCAAGGCTCCCGCGCCCCCAGGGCTGGCACTGGGACAGCCTCTGGATGGTGAAGGTTCGTCACTGGGCTGCACACCAGCTAACAGGATCCATCTGCTGGAGGAGCCGGCCTCTTCATCCTCTCGTGTGCTGATCACTGAAACACAATCTCAGAAGTGCTATTCCTAGACAACGTGTAGATCAAGAACAGGGTGGCTCTGAATGATAAATAACGGCTCCTACATAATTCAACAGATGGAAAAACACAAGCAGTGAAATGAAAATCAGGAATAAAAAACTTATTTAATGCTGTATTATTTTCAGTGTTTTCTTACCTGTGTTTTTTTTTAACATAATGCTGTTTATATAAGCAGTGTTGTTTTAAGGTTCAGGCCTCCATTTTCATGCAGCTATATTTCTTGAAAGAATACGAGCCCTTTCCTGACAGCACTCCATCCATATGGAAGTCATCTCCCTTCTCTAGGAAACCACGGCCATCTGAACTGTCCTGTACCCATCCAGACTCTCGGCCTTCCTGTCTCTCTCCATCCTAATCAGTCATGGCTGCTTTTCTCAGAATCACACCTTTACTTCTCTATAAGTTTGACTTCCCTATAACATCTCTGTATTACTTTGTGTAAAAAATAGTCTGTATCTCTGTCTTACTGTGTACATGTGTACAGTGCTGCGTGTGCAGTGTATTACTTAGTGTACTTACGATGTTTTACATCTCTACAGTAAATATCACTGTACATATTTGCAGTGCCATGACTCTTTATAGTTTGTTACTCTGTGTGTTAACGGTGCTTTACATCTCCATACTGTGATTATTATTTACATGGTTACAGTGCTTTAAGTCTCTACAGTACATTACTTTGTATGTTTACTGTGCTTTGCGTCTGTACAGTGCATAGCGCTGTACGTATTTACAGTGCCCTGCGGGTCCGTACAGTTCATTACTCTATGTGTGTTTACCATGCCCTACATCTCTGCACAGTACATTACTCGGTGCATGTTTAGAGTGCTTCACCATGTCCCTGTAGAGTGAAAAGGGGCATTTTTGCCCATGCTGACTGCGTGGGGGCCCTGCCTGTTCCTCTGGAGTGTTCGCCTGAGTCGTGGGACTGGGGCACCTTGCTCACCACCTCACCGTGGGATTGTGTCATGCTTAGGAGGTGTATAGAGGTACAGCGCATGGCCAAAAAGAAGAGCAAGTACTAAAATAAACTTATTTTTAATCACTGCTATAGCGAAAGGGTAAAACGGGGGGGGCACAGTTGTGTGGAGGCCAAACTGTCCAAGCATGAAGAAACAGCCTATTGTGGGTCCTGCATGTACTGGTAGATGGTGTCCCAGAAAGTGTCCGACGTTCAGTGACCGATGGCTTTAAATCTCTCAGTGCACATCCCAGTGTGCTTAAGCCACATCCTCAGCCCTCTTTGTTTATTAAGAGCACAGCTGGGCCCCAAAGTCTCTCTCAGTCATTGACATTAAGGTTGGCCTGTAAATGCCAAGCAGTTACCTTCCGTCTGATAATGACTGAGGAAAAAACTAGTTTGAAGAGTGGCTGGGTTAGGGTTATTTTTATTATGTATAATATTTTAAGTAAACTAATGTATTTTTATGACATAACAGCAAATTTGTTGAGTATGTGTTTTAATTTCCAATAAATATCGACTTGATCCAGTAGGGGGCATTGTGGTGTAACTCTCTGCTCCTTTTACTGGGAGGATTATGAAGCACAGATTGGCCTGTGTTTATGTTCAACTCTGTATAGCTATCGTCACATATTTCTTGATTTTTTTTTTCTCCTGTAGTTTGTCCTCTGAACAGCATTGAAGAGTATTGGTACAAGCTTCCCCCCATTTCGCCATAGTGATGGAAAAACAATTAAGACATTGTAGACATAAGTATTAGAGACCAGGAGATGCTTGAGGCTTTTCTTCTGTGAAATACTGTATATGAATACTGTAATTAGATCATAGGAAATGAATAAGTGGGTTAGCCTGATTGAAAACAATTTGTTTTTAGGAATTTGGTGTTTTTCTTCCTGTAAATGTAAAACGAAAACTGCGAGTAAATATGATGACGAAGCTGTTTGCATGTGGCGTTTCCAACGCAGTGGTTTCTCTTAGAAATCCAGTGCACTAGTGGTCTGGTACGACACCAGTACTTGATGGTAGTCTCTGTACCTGCTCCAGCTTACCAGTTGCCTCGCATAGTCTTTATGTAGACATGGTGATGACCCCCCCAGCTGCCAGCTGCCCAAGCCCTTGCTGTATCTGAGCATTTAGGGCCAAACCAGGCCAAACCAGGCCAAACCAGGCCAATCCTGGCCAATCCTCTAGTGGTGCTGCCTGGCCGTGTGACGCACAGCGTTTGGTCAGTCTGGTGCTGGTCCACCGAGTTTCACGTCCGGATGTGAGAGCAGGGGTACGAGCTGGAAGCTTTCTGGGGTGAGAAACCCGCTTTGGTGTAAATAAGGTGTGATGAATTAGTCTTAAAGACTGTTACTTAACCCGCAAGCTATGTTACGTAGGTGTTGATATAAATGCGGTATAAATTTAACGGTCTCTTCAGCCATACCTGTCCCATGTCCACATTTTCCTGCCCCCACGGCCCCCACGCCGCCTACGGCCCCCACTTGGCTGAGATCGAAGCTTGTTGGCAGCACACACGCCTCCAGTGGTCATGTTGGCTGGCCAAAATCAGACACCCTCTCCGTGAGAGTCGCGCGGCGCTGTGTCCCAGCCTGTCGTTCCAGCCAAGCACACCCCCATGTTCCCCCCCCCCCACAGGGCGGTAAAGTGGGTTTCCTTTCCCACTGGTGTCCCTATCTGGATGTCTCTCGGGCTTGCTGCCAGTTTTGCTGAATTGATTTAGCATATCCACTCGTCAATTCTGTGTTTTTTTCCAGTGAGCATAAAGCGGATTCTGTCCTTTCTGTGGCGCTCCAAAGGAATTTACCCTGTAGGTATTGCAAGCCTCTAATGTTGGGGAATTAATGGAAGTGACTGTACTCTTTTAAAAATGTTATGGCACACATTCCTGTGTTTGCCTCTGATCTTCCTCGCCAGTGGACGTGTCTGTACAGCCGCTCTTCGCACTCCTCTCCGGAGGGGGGTCCCCCTAACAGCTCACCTCTGTGGGGTTTGTGTCTCACCCCATTTCACATGCATGTCGGCACGTTGGTCTTACCTTTCATATATATTTATTTGAATTTTTTTTAAGTGAACAGTTATTGATTTGTCTCATTCCTCCTCATCTGTTATGGGCATCTGTCCTCTTTTCTGATCCAGGCAGATAACAATACTTCTTCCTGCAGAGTCACTGCCCTGTCAGTCTCAATATGCTCTTTAAAGGTCTGAGCTCCTGAAATCACCATACAACTAGTAGTTTTACATCTTTTACACATGAATATTAAGAGTGGGGTGGGGGCTAAATCAGACATTTCTCCTTCCTGCATTTACCGTTTCGGACCTGAACGCATCAGTCAATGTGACAAAGAGCATCCAGCCTCATTTCCACGCGACAGATGAGCATTCAATCAGACATGTGCCAATACATTGATGGGAACAATTCAGAAAGCTAAGGATTTAAATGCCAACTGATAGTCATTAACAGTATATCTGAAACAGACAGAGGATTGGCTGTAGATCACTAATGGCAGGAAATCTATTTGCTGTTTCTTCTGTCTGTGTGTCCATCTCTGTCTCTTTCCCTTTTTACTGGAATACCCAATGTCTCTTTGCATCAATTTCTGTCATGTATTATAAACCCTTTCGCTGTACATCGCTCTCTTCCATCTGTAATCTCTCTATAATAATCCCACTCTGTGCTCATCTCCCCATGCCATCTGTAATAATTACACTGCTTGCCGTTTGTAATTATCCCACTACTTGTACTTTTCCCTTGACATCTGTGATAATCCCCCTCCCTGCACATCTCTCCATTTATGGCATAGTCTGTCTCCCTACACATCTCTCCCTTTTATCTGTGATAACCCCCTTCCTTGCACACCTCTCTCACCCCTCTGTAATAATCCCTCTCCTTGCACATCTCTCCCTCTGTGCCAGGGTCTTTTCTGGGGGTGAATTTCAGCCACAGTTAGCTTGCCCTGTCTGCCCAGTGTGTTTTCAGCAGGGTCTTTAGGCTGACGGTCTGTGCTGAGACCCAGTGGGCCGTTTGGCACTGCGGTCAGGCCATGGTGACAGGCACTGAGATCCAGCTTCTTTGTGCTGCCTGGCGGCCGGCGTCAGAGTGGGATTGTGCGGGGGTCTGTGCGGTTTATGGCCCCTGATTCCTCCACCGCATGTATAATATACCTTCACATATTCCTTGTTATTCTAGTTTAGTACTGCAATCAGGCATGCCTTGCCAATAAAGTTTATTGTACGCAGCTAAGTGTCAATATCTTTAGCACCCTTGGTCCAGTGTGGCGGTAATTAAAATGCCACCCAGTGTGCAGGACAGGCATGAAAATTTGATGGCAAATTGATTTCTGGTTCATCTTGAAATTTGTCCTCAGCTGGACTCGATGCTGCTGCTGGCTGCACGATGGCTTTAGTCGGGAGGGTCTGTCAGCGTTGGCCCCCCCTCTGAATAACAAACAACTGCAAGCTCGTCGGCTCCCCCCACTCTGCCCTATTTGAACAGATGCTGTCATTGTTGTCGTCCGCAGTCAGTGTCAGGGCCGTGGATGCGTCTGCTTTACACGCTGAGGTGCGTCGGGGGTGAGTCGCTCCGTGACCCCCCTCACCTGCCAATGGAAGGCTGCCTTCGAGCTGTCTGCTCGAGCCGTTCCCATGCATCTCGCAATAGCTTGTTAATCACCCGCGGTTTGCAAACTCTTCCTGAACTCTGTCCCAATAGCACAGCCAATCAGGCGCTGACAGATGCGGCGGGTTATGGGTGCACAGTGGAACACGGACGCTCTGATTTCCCCTAAAGATCCCCCAGATGAAGGTGACACAAAGGGGGGTGGGGGGTGGTGACAGCTGATGGCCACTGATTTCTGTGAGTCTTTACCTTGGGATGGGGATCGCCGTGTGCAGACGCGATGAGCACACGCCTCTGAAGGGGGAAAGATGAAGAGAAAGGTGTCACTCGCTCTCACCTCCCATTTGCTGTTTCCCTGCCTCTCCCTTGTACCTGCAATGGCTACAGTGGAACTGTAGCGGTGAGGTCATTCAGTTTGTTTCATATGACTAAGCATATAGAGTAATACTCACTCAATCCATACCCAGCTTATTATTTGTAAGCATACTGCATATTTCAGCATTTTAGGGAAAATGTGTTTGTGGCCTCCCTAGCCCTCCGTGATGTGCAGAGCCGCCCGCCCCGTGATGTGCAGAGCCGCCCGCCCCGTGATGTGCAGAGCAGCGCGCTCCGTGATGTGCAGAACCGCCCGCCCCGTGATGTGCAGAGCCGCCCGCCCCGTGATGTGCAGAGCCGCCCGCTCCGTGATGTGCAGAGCCGCCCGCCCCGTGATGTGCAGAGCCGCCCGCTCTGTAGGACGGCTGGAGGAGGGTCATTGCACCCAGCCGTTGGCTTGAAAATGATGATGATGGCAGGCGGCTGGCCGCTGACCTTGACACCTGTGACCTCCCATGATACCGTGGAGATACCCCACCCCCCACCCCTGCAGTGTGCATGCTTCCTAACACCTAGTGCCCCGGTGTGAGCATTTGCTGCTGCAACCTGCCTGGACTCCACCCCTTCCGGACGTACTTCCTGTTTTACAGCGGCGATCCTCTGTGGAGCTCATGGGAACTATGACGGCCTCGCTCACCTCATTTACAAACGGGCCGATGGAGCGCTCATACCTCTATAATCAGAATGTAACTTATTGTACAGTTTGTGTAATTCATTCAGTTTTTGTGGATTTGTGTTTCTCACGTTTCTTGCATTTTCATCTAACATTATTTCGTGTGCTTTTTGCTGAAAGGATGGGAAGCAGGCCAGCGAAAATGGGAAACTCAATGACAAATACAAAGGCTGGTTGGCATCGATGAGCGATTGCGGCGAATCCAGATGCTAAATATGTCACAAGGCTTTCCTAAAGGGTAAAATGGGTATTAAAGCCCTCGATTCTCACGGGAACTGAGAGAAGCCCCAGTGTTATGCTGGCATTCAGAGGGGTGGATGGCGGATCATCAGCAGCTGCCAGTTCATCTGCTGCTCCTACTGCTGGTCCCAGATCAGGCGTGACGATGCAGCAGCAGCAGTTTAGTCACAACAGCCGTTCAGTTGAGTTCACCAGTTGGAGGTTTTGCACTGACAGGGACTCTGAGGGCTCCTGCACTATAATAATGGTATTCTATAATAATGATGTAATAATTTCATACAGCTTTGGGAAGGCCAAACAATTCCGCCTGACTTTCTAATTATGTTGATGTTTACATTCTCATTGTTGTTCGGAAGGGCATAGTGAAAATATGGCAAAGACCAAACACGACGGGTGCAGGCCCTCTGAAAGCATTTGTAACAAACAAAACCAGGGAAAGACTGCTAAACTGCAAGTATGTGTAGGGGGGCGATGTCCCTGGTAAGAGCTTTTAAATATCCCACAACTGTCCCATTGATTCTCTGTTGAAATGAAACCAGCAGTTTTGGACAAAAAAATGAGACTCTTTCATTTTCACACTTTAAATCATCAGGACAAACTTAAGAATGACATGAAATTTAGACCCCTGGGTTTTTGTTCCCTGTTTTTTTAACCTATAATTCTGAGCATAAGTGGGACTTGAACTTTCCTGAGAGAAATATAGGCTTGCGCACATGAGCTTGGGCCTGCACTGGACCACATATCCCGCCTGATATGCTGTCTCTCTCTTTCTCTCTCACACACGCACGCACGCACGCACGCACACACGCACGCGCACACACACACACTCTGACAGAGGTATGATTTATTCTTTGTTGTATTTTTAAAGTAGGTATTACACAGCACTGAATTTGATTTCAAAAATCAAGTTCACTCCTGGCAGCGGCCTGCAGGGGGGGGGGGGGGCTTACAGGCTGGAGGTCTGAGTGCATTTCAGAGTTCACTGGGGGCCCCGAGCCTCTGTAATGTGCAGTTGCCTGCCGTCTCGCTGGGACCTGATGTTTTGGTCCTTCCCTTCTTTGGGGTGTAACGCCTGCCAATCTGCATGGCGGGCATCTGCGGGCATCTGCGGGCATCTGCCAACATCTATGTTACTGCATCTCAACACCGCTCGTGCTTAATGTGTCAGTCTGTTCCCTAATGCTGCATCCCATCCCTGTCTGTCTTCCTATTTTTCTGCAATCTACATATTCTGTTGTGGAATATGCTAATGAGCGGGTCACTCAGTATATTATATGTGGGTGTGGCCAAGACGGCTAACAATGGGATCAACAGACTCGTTTGCTCTTAAATATGACTGGAGTCATACACAGTACATATAATGAAATATAAAACAGGGACACATTTGCTCCCTATTTTAACTTGTGTGTAAAATGAATGTGAATTTTAAGTCGCCCTGGGGGGTCGGGGTGGGTACGGGGGTCGGCAGTCTGTCTTCCAGTCTTTCTGAAATGCCTGTCTTGGCCTGTTTTCCTATTCGTGCTCTTCTAACATTATTAAGTGACGTTTTTGGTGAAAAAGTCTATTATAGTGTGGGGGCTACTGTCCAGGTTCAATCTAACGGGAAACATGAAACAATTTCAAATTACAATGGGAAAAGATTACAGTAATATAGCGTCTGGCGGTTCGTCACGGGGGTATGAATGGAAGAAGCTACGTATTCATTATAGCAGAACTCAGAATTGAACTAAAAGCATACAGAGGAAACAGATGGTGTTGTAATTTAAGTCTGATGTCTCAGTCAGGGGAACATCCCTGAGTGTCAACATGGAGTTCTGTCTCCTCTTTTAAATGGAAGCAGTTGTGAGCAATTGGGAGCAGATTGGAGAGCTGTGCGTACAATAATTGAATATTACGGCAGCTCAGCGTAACACCCTCTGTGCGTCCTTTGGGTGGATAACATAACAAACCGCCGACGAATTTCTTCACCTGGTATTAATATGCATGTGCCGCAAGGGGGGGGGGGGGTATGATTTGGCGAGCGTGTGTGTGTGTGTGTGTGTGTGTGTCTGTGTGTGCGTGTGTGTGCTGTTTCCCCTCTCGTCTCCCCTTAAGCGTATTCCATAAGAAGGGGAAGAGGCAATCCAGTTTGCATATTCTCTGAGCATTGAACCCGTCCACATACCTGTGTGACACAGAACGGGGACGGCAAGATCCGCTGTAAGGTTAACCACTTATTG
Source organism: Boulengeromyrus knoepffleri (assembly GCA_026770805.1). NCBI lineage: Eukaryota > Metazoa > Chordata > Actinopteri > Osteoglossiformes > Mormyridae > Boulengeromyrus > Boulengeromyrus knoepffleri. Next base: position 392,360 of record JABJVO010000024.1, read on the forward strand.
GATGCTTCAGGCTCGTTTGAGCCGAATGGCATAATCAATAATCAGAACTGTTAATCAGTGATATTCTAAATAAGCATCGATCGTTCTCGCAAGGTTAGCTGTGTCTAACTGTCCACGTTAAGCAGCGACACACATAGTCGACCGACGGGTAACATATCCACAGATCACCTGTCCACCATAAGATCGTTTCTTTGCCCTTTTTTCTTACCTCTGCTACTTAAATTTGTTTTTGTCCTCATTTGTCTTTAAATTTTTTTCCTAATCCTAAACACTCATGAATTTTGAGAATAACTAGATTCAAGGTCATGCGTGGTCTCTGTGGATCCCTCAGCAAAAGAATACGTTACCTGTTTTGCCACCCATTGCAGAAAAAAATAATAATTAAATTAAAATTTTTGCCCTCTCCTACCTGACAGCCCCCCCCCCCCCCCCACGAAAACCCTCTGCTTGTGAGAATGGAATTTTTTTGTGGGGTTACGGCGGGGGGTTTTCCCTTTCTGGGGGTTGGGGTGTGGAGGGGTGGA
>JABJVO010000024.1:394753-415694 GCA_026770805.1 Boulengeromyrus knoepffleri
CCGCCCGCCACAGCCCGAGCCCTGCATGGGGACACGGCACCTGCTGCTGCTGTGTTGCTGTCGGACCCCGAAGTGACGCTGAGTGATGTTGACCGTACGCCCCTTACTGCTCGCGGGGCCGATTAAAGGCCATGACTGCGGAGACTCATTTGGTTCGGAGCCGGAGACAGTGGGCTTGGTATCAGTCAGCGGAAGAAACTGGTAGACCTCCTGTGTGACGGCCAATGTCACGCCCACTCCTCTTCTCCCCCCCCCCCACCTCTCCTCTCTCACAAGCTATTAGACCTCCGCCTCCCTCCCTCCAATCCCCATGTATTACCATTAGCAGACATCCACACTGGGAGAATCGCTCTGTTCCTCTGTTTTGATTAATATTTTATCAGCCACAGGGAGGAAATGGTGTTCTTTAGCACCACTAATAAGTAATGGAGCGGAAGCGCTGGCCAGGCCGCCGTGGGGGCGGAGTGGAGTGAGTGTGGGGCATGGGGGGGGCGGTGGGCTGGGGCGAGGGGCCAGCAACTGAGCAGTGCACTCTGGGTAATCAGCGAAACCCTGGGGACAGTCTTGGCATCCTTTTCCCACATCAGTGCTGCTCCCGATTTGCTCTCGTGGATACAGGTGATGACGGAGTGCTGGAATCTCTTGATGCCATTTCAGTGGCTGCCTGGTGGCAGACCTGTGAACCAGTGCAGGGGCAGATTACAGAGTTGCCAGTGTGCCAGCATAGAAGAGGCAGGTGCCAGGGTAAGAAGGGGAGGTGCCAGCATGGGAGAGGGAGGTGCCAGGGTAGGAAGGGGAGGTGCTAGCATGGAAGAGGGAGGTGCCAGGGTAGGAAGGGGAGGTGCCCGCATGGAAGAGGGAGGTGCCAGGGTAGGAAGGGGAGGTGCTAGCATGGAAGAGGCAGGTGCCAGGGTAGGAAGGGGAGGTGCTAGCATGGAAGAGGGAGGTACCAGGGTAGGAAGGGGAGGTGCTAGCATGGAAGAGGGAGGTGCCAGGGTAGGAAGGGGAGGTGCTAGCATGGAAGAGGGAGGTGCCAGGGTAGGGTATATCTGTGGGCAGGACTGGCTGCCTGCCTCATTTTAATCATGTCCACAGAAATGAGGTGGGGAAGGTTGACCCCCTATGCACATTCCAGTGGAAATAAGCATTAGGACAAATACACCAGACCCATTTTTGAGTGAATGCTCTCTGTAACATACCATGATGAATGAAAGGCAGGGCAGTCTGGTTGTGTGTTTGAATTACACGTCCACATTTTGCTCAGGTATGGAGGAGTCCTGTCCTGTTTTGCGACCCTGGTCCACTGGGATGAGATCTCCTTCAAAGCTGCACTCTGTGTCTATGGCTTCCAGTCAAGCCGGGGTTTTTCACTGTGAGATTCCCTGCCACGCGGTGCTTCTCTGAGCAGCCCTGCTGGATTTGGCTGCCAACCCAAACAGCTCTCTTGTTGAGTGCTAACTGAATTGTAGGAGATGTTTCTCTTAGCTGGGTTTGAAGCAGAAGGAGAGGTCTTCTTCATAATATGTAATACTGATTGTCCTGCTCTCCACGGTGGGTTTGCTGCAAGCGAAATCTCTCTTGCGTCTGTGTAGCCCTGGTTGTAGAAAGGCAGATCTAGTCTTATTAAAACAAACATAGATAGACAGAGAGATGGGTAGATAGAGATATGGATGGATGGATGGATGGATGGTTGTGTAGATGTCCATGTATATGTGTAAGTGTGCTTAGGTTCTGTATCGTGTACTCATGTATACTCATGTATAGTCATGTATACTCATGTATAGTCATGTATACTCCCGCCTTGTGTCTTGCAGTACCTAGGGTGCACTCCAGGTACCCCTCCTGTCACTACCAGGACCAAATAAACAGCTAGAAGATGAATGGATAATATGCCATACTAGTAAAATTTAGAGGTAACATCGGGGTAAATGCAGTGCAGTTTTGATCTATGATGAAATGAAAACTGTCAGATCTGTCGAGTATTTGGGTTTTTCCAGGGACTCACCTGTCCATCGGAGGTACAGTGTTAGAAACCCAGACATCCAGCCTCTTCTCACACTGCATCTGTATGAAAGTAAAGTGCAGTCCAGTCAGAATGCAGTGCATCCCGCCCTTCCTGCCCCCGCCCCCCTCAATGAAAAAGCTTGAGAGGTTACCCCACAGTCCCAAGAGTGCTGAGGTCCACGAGCCCCTGCAGTCGGATATGTGGGATTGGGACTCATCTTGGAGGCACTTAACAAGCCATTAAACATGCATGAGGACATTGACAGTTGTACGGCATGTCGTCTCTTAAGGATAGGAGCCATAACTGCAGCCAGTTTTACCTGTAAGGCCTAATATTTCATGTGTCCCCCGTTGAGCGGAGCTGCCCTGGACTCTGTGAGCTGCTTTTTCCCATCCTCTCTGCGTTGTCTGTCCGTTTCCCTGCCCTCCACTTATTAAGCGGCACTGCCGGCCCTTGGGTGAGCCTTGGCTGAAGGTGAGGCTTCACACTAATTGAAGGGGTGACTTTTTACGGTAAAATGCGGGCTGTAATATGAAGGCTGGCACAGACTTCCTTTTAAATGCTACCTCACTTAGCTTCACAGGAATCCCCACTTTAAGCAGAACTGTCAGACAGAGGGACTTTAAATGCGCTGTGTTTAACATCTGCCAACATCAGCAGTGTTTTGCCCCTGCAAAGAGACTCCCCTCGTTATCAAGGCCTCTCTGAGTAAGAGGAGGTGACGTGTTGTCCTGTTCGTACAAATCTGCGGTCGGCTGAAATTAGGGTCTTCATGTTTTTAATTGGGCGTGTTCCTCAGGCCGGGAGCGCAGGGGCAGCACTGGGCTGTTCCGTCGGCCTTCGCTCCTGTTTCATGTTACTCCCCCCAGGTGACCTTGGCTTTGTCACATGACCTGCTGCTCTTCAGGAAGCTGTGCATTGTATTAGTATTTGGGGGGGGGGGGGGCGCAAATTCCCAGCAAATGCGGTTTGCCATATTTGTTCTGTTGACTAACACATGAATTATTCTTCAAGCAGTGTCGGTAAACCACCCCCCCCACCCCCAAGTATCCCCATTTTGATTAAGTACTGTATGGGACTCCTGTGTTAGTAATTACTCACCATGTATTTCATGCAGAAAGCCTTGTTCTGTTAGCGCTTGATACATTAGCAACATACAAATGAACGTAGCTTTTAATGGTGCGGACATATTCTTCCAGCCCTTGGTCTGTCCTTGGGTTCAGGGGCTGCTTCCACAAGGCGTGTGCTAATGACCCTGGTTTTAATTGTGTTAAATGCAGCTGGGACCTTGGCCATGGTGTTTCTGTGTAGTAGATTGGATTAAATAAGCAAAAGGCCCTTCTGGCTAAGTATGGTGGCCGTTTTATGGAGAGGCGGGTTTTTCAGAAAGCGGGGAATTTTCCGGGTGTAATGCAAGGCACAGGCATGACGCTCTCTGGGGCTGCGTCTTCGTGCCCTCATAAAGGAACACGTGTTGGCATTTTGGGGCAGCACATTTTATTCAGAGTAATGCCACGCTAGTTCCGCAGACATAAACAAAGGACCAGCGTAAGTGGTCACTTGGGTTACAGCGTATCACTGAAGTCTGTAGTTTTCTTTTTGATTAACGTGAGTTACCTGTGTGTGTGAGTGTGCCCTGCGATGGGCCCCCCATCCAGGGTTGTTCCCCGCCTCGTGCCCGTAGCTTCCAGGATAGGCTCCGGACCCCCCGCGACCCAGAAGGATAAGCGCTTTGGAAAATGTGTGGCTGGATGGATGGAGTTACCTGTGCTTCTGCCCTTTGTTGTCCACATGGATTTCCGCCCGTGTTTTCCTGCTGTTGTACACATTCACATGCACTGCTGCTGCTTGCAGTGACGTTACAGTTGTACAGTTGTGTTAGGTCAGCAGAAGCCACTTAATCTTGTGTTGAACTTGGCTTGAAGCTCAGAGGCTCTGCCCTTTCTGACCAAGCTGACTGCTGCACCCTCCCCCCGTATACCCTCCTGACACTGAGTTGTATTTCCCTCCCCCCCCTTACTCTACCCCCATTTCCAGTTGTCAGTTGTGATTAGCAGGGCTGGTCATAGCCTCGATCCGGCCGCCTCCTCGCACGCAGTCGGATCCGATGTAAATTAGAGATGGGCTGCTGTCTGGCGAACGCCTGTCAGCTGCTGAGCAATCGGGGGTCAGTGCATGTCCTTCACTGCACTGCAGCCTCTGCCAAGCCCTGGCAGTGCCAGCCAGGCCTCCCAGTTTTACACCAACAGCTCCTACTCCCCCGAATGACTCAGAGCTGGAAGCAGGTGGCTCTGTGTGTTTCGCAGAAAAGGGAGAACTACTGAACAGAGGCTGTAGAAGGCAACTGGAACTGAACTGGAAACAAACAGAAATAACTTTCCCAGTGCAGATATTTCCACCCAGTGATGGTGCCAGAGCTGAAGACATGCCGGGCTTCTCTGAATGAGAGGACCATCTCCGTGCTTGTTGGGATAGGAGGTCCAGGACTCTGTGGGCAGACAGAGACTGAATGGTATTCAAGTCAGCCATACCATTAATCGCTTAAGAATAATAATAGTAATAACACTAATGTGTTCTTGTTAAAAATTGAAGTAATTGCCGTATTTAAGAAGAAAATTGTACCTTTATTTTATGACCTCTGGGCTGGGCATATGAGTGTGTATTTGGGCTCTCCTCCAGGCTTGAGGGTTCTCTGCTCCTTGCGTGTCTGTTATTTGAGAGCTCTGTGATCTTGAGTATTGCGACTGCAACGTAAAGTGGGAAAAAAAGGCTTATAGAGTTATTCAAGGAGTTTAGCTAATGGCATCATTTCCCTCAGGAGAAATCTGTAATGACAGCATTTCATCCAAAAGAAAGCTTTTTTTTTTTTTTTTTACGGTGTTTACATTGCCCTCCATCACCCACAGTGGTAAACTAGAGGTACAAAATGAATACAAAATAAAAAGCATAAGCTGCACATGGAATATCAGCTGATGTTTCTCTTTTTATAATGCAAAGTGGTCTTACTGCCTGGTTTGTACTCATCTAGGCTTGGGCCCAAACACTCCACACGTGGACAGTGCATGGGCCTTCACTTTGCATTACAGGGCTGCCATGTCGGTGGGAACTCAATGTTCTAGTACTTTCTGGAAGCCATGGATCAGCAGCAGTACAGTACAGTATGCACCAGAGGCGGCCATGCAGGGTCTAGGTGAGCCGTCCAGGGTAATATCGCCTAAAAGCCGCAGCGTGGCCTGAGAGTCCTGCTCTCTGTTAATTTGCTGATGCTTTTCTCCAAAACGGCGTCCTTAACTACTATGGCCCCTGCTGTTTAAACAGGATGCAAAAAATGTCTTGAGTCTTGGTTGCATTTCCTAACCCCCAAAGATCAGTCTGTGAACCTGACCTTTAAAAGTACCAAAGTTTTATTCTCTTAATTATATCCAAGTCTGCCAGATATTGAGCTTTAAAGGATGCAGAGTGAGAGGGAGCAGTAATGCTTTCCTGCGCTGCCTCTTAATTTGTGCTCTCATTCATTAGAAGTATAAATTGTACTGCTAAATGGCTCATTTAAGCCAAAGAAACATCACATTTGATGATGCAGTTTTGTAGTTAAAACAGCCATGATAGTAATGAATGGCAATACAATATAAAAGCGTCAATCTCCCCCATACTGACAAGAGTGCACTGTTAATCCCAGGGCTGACAGGTGTAATTGGTGGTGGTGATGGTGTGGGGGGAGCGGTCCATAGGCCTAGTGCCCTATTAAGGAGAGTAGTTCTATAGTTTGGTGGGTGCTACCGCAGTGATGTGGCTCTCATCCAGGTGGTTCTGGTGGTTCTGAGCTGGATGGCCCGTGAGCCTTTACAGAGGACCAGGCTGCAGTGTGAGCAGTGCCGTCATCTTTGGGTGCCAAGGTTCAGTGTTCAGTCACAACCTTTAATCTGTAGGATCTGGTCAGAAGGAGAAATTGCTAAGGAGAATGGAGATGTTTTTGTATCATTACAAATTGCTGTTTTTTTGGAATCTGACTGCTCTCTGTAGTGCCAGTGACTTCATATAAATTTTCCTGTTAATGATTCTGGCAGGAGCAATCCATATATTCTTTTTGACCGGTGGGGCCTTTTTAAGGAAGTCACACATTTTAATACACAATCCAGAATGAATCCAATGTCTGATTCATGGCTGATGTGCTCTATTTGTTCAAGTGATTTGCTCATGGAAATGTTTGAGATGGATTTTTTCCCCTCAATTGCTTACCAATTCCACCCCCCCACACTTTCTTATTCTCTCTATATATTGAAATTTTCCTGTAGTAATGCATTTCCACCCCTCCTAATCTCTTCATCAAGGCTTTTGGTTAAATCATGATGCATGGTCCAGGGCTGTTCCGGGAGCTCCATTAATCACAGGATCTGAGTTCGACTTATCTGCTTTTTATCCATCTCTTAAATCAGTCACCGTTCATATTGGCAGGGTCCTGCACCAACTCCAAGGGCCCTGATTGAAGTGGCATTGTTTGGGAGACAAGCCTTCCTCGATCAATAGACAGTCTTAGGAAATTACAGCGTGCTTGAAAAATGGGGACCTCACCCCGACACCGATCCGCCCACTATCTGTTGGGGTGGCCATCCAGGGAACCACCAGGAAGGTGTGTATCCTAGTGGAGCCCACCCCTGGTCCTCCACTTAGGTCTGCAGTGCATTCTGTATTTATCGCCTTTTCATCGTCTCTGTTGCGCGGGCTGGAGTCACCGACCGCGTGCCAGTCGGAAATCGAGGGCTGTCGTGCCCGGATATTGGCACGGCGGTGGTACCTTCGAGTGACTGTGCGTCCTCTGTGGTGTCCGGTGGTGCCAAGGTGCCAGGTCATCTCTCTAGAGTAGACACTCCTCAGGCCTCGACCCAAAACCCAGGAGAGAGAACGGCTCTCATAAACACGTTGGGCTGAAGGAACATCCACAGGGAATTCTTTTGACTGCAGTTTCTCTCTGAAATGACAGACCATCGGTCTAAAGCCCCCTGTTGTACCAGGGTGGAGTGTCCCCCCTCCCCCCCCCAATCCATGGGTTACAGCCATTCCAGCCCCTTGAGTCAAGTCATATATTTTAAAACACTGGATCACCTTCAGTTTGGTTCAGTTGGGTCTGGTTAACGATCAGCGATGTGCTTTTATGGCCTGTCTGATTGCACATGCCTGTCCAGCCGTCAGTTCCACACTCTGCTCCTTCAGCAGACTGTTCTCCGCAAACTTTTGTTTTTAAGTGGAAATACTGGGCCCGACTATGAAATGCATTATTGTAAATGTCACTGTAATATGTAATTAAACCACCATCAAGGCAGGTGTGTGTAAATGTCAAAAATGGAAAAGATTTAAACGCAAGCTTATCACATCTGAAAGGTACACAGAGCAGTGAGGAGGTGATGATGATGTCTGGTGGAGCGTGTCGAGTGGGGGGGGGGCAAGTGCTGCGGTCCAGAGTGCTGACTGGAGCCTGACCGTGGAGGGACCACTCCCGCAAGAGCTCATGTGGTCGGCTTCTTTCCTGTTTTTTATCTTTGAAGGCCTTGCATTTCTGCTTTACCTCCCAGGGCCTCTGCCTCACCGCTGACCCGGCTTAACCTGCCTCAGCCGCTACCCCCCCCCCAGGCTGTTCTCTCCCAGGACCCGCTCTGCGTTTTAACGGTTTCCAGGCAGTGGGGGTGGGGGTGATCTGCCCTAACCCCTGCTATTAATCATCAGGGTCTATTATTTACCCGGGGTTCATTTATTCTTCTGCAAAGGTACCTGGAGGGTCAATTAGAGACTACAAGCCACTATTCTGCTCCCCTTATTTCTCCCAGAGACACAAGAGGCTCAATTAGGAAATGTAATTTGGGCCACAACAGCTTGAGCCACCTGCATCGTCCACAGTGGGGAGCCACAGGCAGGGGGGGGGGTTCCAGGCAAGGAGGGGACCCCTCCCTTCCAGCCAGTCAGTGGACCCCCTTCAGAGCTTTTCATCTCTGAGCATGTGCTGGGCTTTCATGTGAACGCGAACGACAGTCAGGATGCGGGAGCCGCTCTGCATGTTTCCCAGAATCCTCTCACCGTTCGATGAATGCCTGCACTTCAGTACTGGTAGCACGTTTATCTTTTGGCTGTAGGAACCAGGTGTGCCTGACCGGTGGGGGGGAACCAAGCCCCTTCCTCATAGCCTAGGGAGCCCATAGTGAGGCTCCAGCCAGGAGGCAATTACCACAGGTCAGAATCTCCCACTGCAGAGCTCGACTGGGGGGTAACCACTGGTAAATACTTTCTAGCAGGTCCATTATTCAAAACTGTTGAAAAGACACCCCCCCTTTAATATTTCATAAATGTGATGATTCACTATTTGGCAGGTCTAGGCTCCCGTGCACTTAATTTTTTAACACTGCTGCCAAGAGAGGGGTGGCACTAGCCCAGCGGACTTCCATTGTATTAATTGCAGTAATGATAGATAGGCAGAGAGAGGCTGCGAATGGGTGTGGGGGTGCAGGGAAGCCATGGAGCTCTGGGCCAGATGCTGGGAGATGAGCCCTTTATTTACTGTACAGACTCCCCACGAACACGAAGCCCCTGCGCTCTTATACCTGCTCTTATTTCATCACGGGCCTGCAGCTTAATGTCCTGCCAAAAACCCCGCCTCCATAAAGGCGCACGCGCACGCACGCAAACACACACACACACACACACACACACGCACACACGCACGCACACACACACGCACGCACACACGCACGCACGCAAACACGCACACACGCACGCACGCACACGCACACACGCACACACACGCACGCACGCTACACACACGTAAACATGCAGTATCGAGGCACACATAGTGCAGCAGTGTGTACACATGTTACACGCTCACTGTGCAGATGTAAAGGAGCTCTAGGAAGTATATTTCCTGTCACCTATAGCTGTATCCTGTTGCAGCTTAATCAAGATTAAAACGCAGACGGATGGGGACGGCTGTATGCGGGACTGGATCCGACACCTCACGAGGGGGCCGACGCCCATCTGCCTTTGATATGTAATGCTCAGCTGCTCTCTCCAGCCTCATCCTCAGTTTAATTAACGTCGCCGCTAATTGTGGATTCAGTACTGATCTGATGGTGACTTCCGTACTTCCCCCCCCCCAACCCAGGTCACAAAAGGCAGGGCAGCAATTGTGTTACTCCCCAGGGTCAGGTGGCCCAGCAGGAGACCTGGCGATTTTCAGCAAGCGCTTGTCAGCGGGCCTCGCCGGAAGAGGAATCTGTTGGGAAAGCAGATGGATGTGGCTGCTTTCTCAGAGGCAGGGTTTACACAGTATTGATTTGACTCTGCCTGCTGTGAAATACTTAAGGCAGTCGTATAGCGCTGCGGTTTAAGGAATGAACTCTGCACCTCAAAGGCTGCCTCTTTGAGCGCCGGTGGTCCTCTGGGCACCGGTGGTCCTCTGGGCAGGCAGTGCCACCGCGAGCAGCCAGGCCGCTCAGATGGAGCACGTCCTGGTGCTGGTTCTGCTGGGAGGCTTAGAGTGTAAATGCAGTCTGCATGAAAGGGAGGGTCTCTGATTAAGTTGGAGATCAGTCCTGGCTGTAGATGCGACATCCTTCAGCATTGATCCCTCTCTTCAGCGTGCTGGTGAAGAGGACACAATCCAACAAACATTAACTCCAGCAGTAATGAGAATTGGGGCTGTAATGTAAAATCTATTGTGTTTTCATAGCTGTAATTGATCTGGGGCTTGCACAGTGTCTGTTGGTTGTCTGTTGATTTCTGTGTGTGTGTGTGTGTGTGCATGCGTGCATACTATTGAAACAGTTACATTGTGTGGACCAGATTTCTCCACAGTGTGATAAAAACCTGCACTTTTTATCTTATGGGGACATTTCTCCTGTTGTATAAAAAAAATAAAAATCTGTGACTGCAATCAAGAAACTACAAATTCCAAAAGTCTTATGTTTTGGTATTTATGGTTAAGGTTAGGGCTGGGAAGGGGTTAAGATTGTCATACTTAGGGTTGGGTTATGGTCATAGATGGGCCCCACAAAAGATAAGAACACGTGGACTGTGTGTGAGCGCATGGGTATGTGTCTGTCTCTCCCTTGTCGAAGATGTTCTTCTCCATCACACTGCAGCCGAATTAATCTCAGCTGGGTGAAATTATCGAATGTGATAATTACCAGCGGATGAAAGCCAATAGATGGGCACAGTGTTGGGTGGATAATGAAGCCCCCCCCCACAGCTGGGAAGCACCGGTTAGAGGTGGGGAGACTTTCATGCCACAGTTGGACTGTTTGAAATTCTGCTGCGTTGTTGTAACCTCCGTTAACAACACATGCATCAAAGCTGATGTATGCATAACATTCTCCTGAAATATTCCATTTTAATTTCAGGATGGTGCCCCTCCCCGCACCACCAGCACCACCAGCACGACCCAGCCCAGGACTTGCATAGTTTGTTTCAGTGATTGTCTCCAGGATTGTGGGCTGGTGTGTTGCGTTAATCCAGAAGGGCTTTCCGGGGCGGGGGGGGGGGAGACCCCAGTGCTTCCCCAGGCCACACTATTCTTTGTGTTTGTCCCTATATGTTTAAGCCCCCCTGCCTAGTGTGAGAGGCACTTTACCTTGTCTGTGAGGCTCCTTGACTTTGCTATTGATGGACACGCCCGCCAGCCGGTAGCTGCTCAGGCAGAGAACCGTTAATCTCCTCAACTGCCACACTTAACTTAGAGTATGTTTTCCTCTCACTCAACTGTACTTAATGTAACTCATAAAGGAAACAAACTAATAAAGCAGAGCCCACACTGTGTGACCGCTGTTCCGCCCGGGGGGATTAATGAACGTCGTAAACCTGTCGGCGCCGCTCCATTCCGGCCCACTGTCCCTCCCGTGCCCCCTCCCCTTGCCCCTCCCGCCCTGCGTCCCTCCGCCGCCCGCCCGCCCGCCCGCCACCATGCGAGCCCTCTGGGTCTCCCGTGTCATGGCCATGCCCTGTTTCCGGGGCGCTGAACCCTGTGCCACCCGCAGGGGTCAGCTGCCATGCGTGTGTTTGCTTGTGCCTCTCACCTTTACCGCCAGCATGTGGACGGGTCGTGTTCTGCGGGCCTGATGTGTGGCGCCCCCTGTTTACGGCGGCCATGCCGAGGAAATGCTTCCTTGTTAGGTCACTCGCTGAATGCTGTAAGACACACAGGATGCATAATGCAGTTAGGGCACCTGCTGGAGTGTGGGTGTGTGTTTCTGTCCTCAGTGTAGAAAATAACAGAGTGAGCGTTAATGGCTGCCTATTGAAGCTTTATGCCGTGGTAAGCGAGGCCTAAATAAAACGAATGGAGCCACTTCCTTTCTCATTAGTACTTCTACTCTCCATTATTGAGTCCCGTTCTTTTTTGGATGTATTCCTTAAAGCTTTAGCTGCTGCATAACCACAGCGAGGCTGCTGCTTTCCCTGCCGGTGTGGTAATAATAATAATAATAATAATAATGATGATGATGATGATGATGATGGTGGGCTGGCCAGGCCATGCAGCCTCCCCTGTCATTTGTCTTAAGCTCCTTTGCACACGTCTGCATGATTCCCCAAGGAGTTCTGGGCTCCTCTCCTGCTCCTCTCGCTCCCGCTGGACTGGGCCCACAAATGTAACTGGTCACTGGGTGTAAATCCAGTGTGCTGTGGGGCCCGTCACTTTGTGCCTCTGTTGTTCTCCCCACCTTTTCGTTTTGTATGAGTTCCTCAACTACAGTGCCCCACCGTGCAAGAGATTCTCTGTGCCTCACGCAGTGGGTCTGTTCCTGCCCCGTTGCCCAGGAGGAAAGGCAGCCAGAACGGATCGCACGGAAGCACTCTCGGCCGGATGGAGCCGACACATGCTTGCAGACGGAAATGCGCTGTCGCAGTCGGGGATTGCAGAGGCCAGGGGAGTCGACCTGCTTAATAACGACCTTGCAAATAATAAAGCTTAGTGAGTGTATGGGAAACTCCTAGCTCATCACGGAGAAGAAGTAAAAGGAGAGCAGCCTTTACATTTTAGGGCATAAAATTGTCCTTTCATGTAATAGCAGTGCACAGTGTTGGTAAATGATGTCCATTTAAAATCCATAAAACCATTATTGTGCATAATACCATATTAATATAGTGGGAAACGGATGCAGTAAAACGGCAAACGTGTGAAACGCTGAGTGAACAACCTCGTTCTCTCTGTCATTCTCTCTCTCTTTGTCTCTGCCTTCTCATTTTCTGTCTCTGTCTCTTCTGTCCCTCAGTCTCTCTATCTTTCTCTGTCTCCCTCTCTTTGTATCTATCTGTCTTTCTCTCCATCTATCTGTGTCCCTCTGTCCCTATCTTTGTTTCTTTCCCTTTGTTTTTTCCCATTTTTGTGGTGCCTGACGCTTTTCCGGCGAGAAACGCCTCTCCCTAACACTGGCTCTGTCCAATTGAGTGTTTCTCAGTTTATTACTGCTAAACTCCCAGGGTTGGTCCCGAAGAGCCCATTCTGGTGTTTTATAATACAAGTACTGCTTATTTATTTTAACAAGCATGTATATGTACCTTCGCAGTTTGACTTTAAATATATTTAGTAATAAAAAAACAAGTAAGTGCACCTGGAACCCCAAGCAGTGCCGTTTGCCTATCTGCAAGGTGCATTATCATAAGAATGGCTGCTGTTTTTTGTTTTTATGTGGCTGTTGCTTAAATCCCTAAACAAAAACCCAAACTGATTTTTTGGGGATTAATACAAGCCACACATTTACTCCTCATTTCCCGGTAAGGGCTCCGTCTGGGGGAAGGTGCGCTGTGTGATTCAGAAGGGAACAAAAGGGAGAGTTACCTCATAAAACTCCTCTTGGTGTTTGTATGTAGTCACTATTGTACCATTTACAGTGGCATAAATAAATAAATTGGAGAGATAATGTGTTCCAAGGTGAAATCGATTTCTGTGAGGTTTTATTCTTAATGCTTATTCTTGCTCCCTCTCCCGTTTATACAATCCTGTGTATTTAAAGACATTAAATTTTACACAGTTGTATGAAATGCGGGCACAAAATTATATTTCTTTTTGCAGGGTGTACCGTGCATTGTTGTTTATTTATGAGCCGTGCACACCCTGTCTGATCCACCAGGGAATATGGAAATGATTTCTGGTAGTGTGTGATATTTAATTCAGGACGCTGTGTGACAGACTGGCTGCTCGCGATGTGATTGCACTCTAGGTAGGGCAACTCTAATAGTTAGAGGGTCTATCGTAGGACGCCCTTTCAGTACCTGCCTGTGCGTGCAGTTCCACCCGCGTCCAATTTACCTTATTTTTTTGCCGCACTCTTACCATTAACGGCCTCCGTATTTCCCCAGCTTGCACTGGGTGTGTGTGTGTGTCGGGGGGGAGTTTGGGTGCCAGGGTCGGCTGGTAACCTTGTTTCCCAAATCTGAAACATTCGGAGTGGTGTTGAGAAGCAGAAGTCATCTTTAGAAGTTGCCCTTTGTTGCCAGTGATGTATGGAAATGATGCCTTAAAGGTTATGCTGGCTTCTATGTAGGTGTCGGCCTCACTAATGTGATCACTTTCACGGCCCATGAGAACACTGGTGTTTCCCTGCCAGCCTCCTCATTTGGGTCGTGACCCTTGTGTTTGAATTGAGGATACAACCCACCGCGCCAACCTTGTCCAGGTCGGGAGCCCCAGGTAGCTCCTCTCTGGGGAAACGAGCTGACGCCGGGCCGGTCCAGGTCGCGATGACGCCTGGCTGGGCCACGATGACGCCGGGCTGGTCTGGGTCACGATGACGCCGGGCTGGTCTGGGTCGCGATGACGCCGGGCTGGTCTGGGCCGCGATGACGCCGGGCCGGTCCGGGCCGCGATGACGCCGGGCCGGTCCGGGCCGCGATGACGCCGGGCTGGTCTGGGTCACGATGACGTCGGGCCAGTCCGGGTCGCGATGACGTCGGGCCAGTCCGGGTCGCGATGATGCCTGGCTGGGCCACGATGACGCCGGTCCGGGTCGCGATGACGCCTGGCTGGGCCGCGATGACGCCGGGCTGGTCTGGGTCGCGATGACGCCGGGCTGGTCTGGGTCACGATGACGTCGGGCCGGTCCGGGCCGCGATGACGCCTGGCTAGTCTGGGCCGGGCCACAGCAACAGGTGCTCGTCACAAACTCCCAGGCTGAGCGGCATCAAAGATCTGCCTATTGTAACATGCTTATAAAATCCATAATGCTTTTAAGAGAAAGGTAAACATTGTGATTAAATCAGCTGTATTGATTTAAAAATGCAGACCCTGGCCAGCTCCTTGGGCACTGTCTTCCTAAGGTCTCTTATTCTGTTCTGGCCTGACAGCCTTCATTTTAACAGCTTGCATTAGCTATAATGACACGCTCATATCAGGCAGATGTATTAAGATTATGGGGCAGGAAAGATTATGAAAGCATCAGGTGTGGCATGTGCTTATTTGTGGTGCCATTTTGTCTGAAAAGCACTTCATATTCAGTGGTAAACTGGCCCCTGCACTCGCATCCACATGGACTCGGTGTGGTGTTTTACTGAGCCGAACCCGTCACGCTTGCCGACTGAACAAGCAGTCGCTGGTTTGGTGAATGTGGCAAGAGTAAGCTGCCATTCCAGCGGTGTGCCCTTCGAGCCGTCCACTTGTGGAGCGCCCCCCAGAGGCAGAGGGCAGAGCATATGCTTGTGTCATGGATGCAGAGGATTGTACAGGGTGCTGGTTTTTATCTGCACTTTACATTATTAATGGGTCAAGCTCGGTGCGGTTCACAGGCAGAAGGCCGGGGGAAAGGGGGCTTCTACCCCTTGCAGGAAATAGGAGTATGTGTGTAAGAGAGAGAGCAGGAAGGATGGAAGGAAATGTGTACAGAGGGGCATCAGGAGGCGGCCACATTTCAGCTGTAATGTCACTGTGAAAATGGTGCTGCTTTGCTAAACCACGCCAGTGAGACCTCGCTCTGTTCCCTCTGCGGTTTTCTGTAAGACTGCCTCGCTTAAACAATCCCCAATTTGAGCAGCTTGCATCTTCACTTCATGTAAAGAATAACATATGTGTGTTTGGGGCGCAAACACGCAGGCTAATGATGGAGCTGTCCACTGCTCCCTGCACGTGGGCTGCATGCTTCCAGTTCCATGCAGCTTCTCCTTAATGTCCCCCCCAGCCCCCCATCCCCCCCCACCCCATGCTGGCCACCCCCCGCTTTTCTGCTGTAAAGCTGGTTGACAGTGTGATCCGGCTTGGCTGAATGCTAACATTGTATTTGTAATGTAGTAATTAGGCACGGCAAAGAGGGGGATCATTCTTTGCTGGTCTCTTATTGAAAAGGCTGCCTCTGATTAAAAACAGCTGACACAAGGTACACATGCTCATCTTAGCTAATTGCCGTTGCAGCAGTGCTCTAATGAAATAATGAAGTGCGGTAGGCTCGAACACATTGTCTTCACTGGGACACAGGCCAGGTGTGGGGTGGGGGGGGGAGCGTCCCACTCTGTTCCAGCCCTGCCTGGAAGTGAGGCAGCCCGCAGTATTGACCAGCCTCCGGTGTGTTTCAAATGGGTGGGTGGTTGTGCAGCTTCGGACCATAAACCCGCCATCGCACCACTGCGCCCTCTGTAGTCAGGTATGTAGTACAGCGTCTTTCCCTGGTTAGGTGAGGTTTATGATTGCTTATTGGGTTATATGTCTTTTTATGAGTTTGCATTACACTGTAACTTACCTGGTTGACTCATTCGGTCCAGCAGCCATTTGCTATGCCAATGTGGTGTCATCCTCGCTGTGTGACTGTGCTTCTCATTTGGGTGACCTGGTGACTTGTAGGAGGCCTAAAGACTCCAGCCCAGGCCCTAAGAAGAAGCTCCAAGATAGCACTGCAAAGCAGAGGAACCATCAGTCTGCCTGTGGAGATGATTGGTTTTACTTGGGCCACCCAGACCAGCAGCTAACACCTTTTTTTTGGGAGCATTTGCATGGATTTCCAGTATCTGTCTGCAGCATCGCATTCTGGCCCACTGGGTCTGGCAGCTCTGCTGAATGTGGGGTCTCTGTACCAGGTCTGGTTTGGCTGCCGCCCCTTATCCATACTCTATGAAGCAGGCCTCTTCATGGAGGTTCTCCATTCCAGGGTTATTGTTAATCTAATTCTGATGGTAGACAGAAACGGGCTCTCAAGAAACTCAGGCACAGTTTCCTGGTCCCCATAAGGGAAAACTCAATTTTCTAAAGTTCTGTGACCGTAATAAAAACAAACTATAGAATGAAAACTACAAACACCTCTCTATAGTTTGGTTACTTATGGTTATGGATAGGGTTGTCATAGTTAGCATTAGCATTTTTTCCCATAGAAATTAATGAGCATTCTCCACAAAAGATATGATTACAGGTCTGGATGTGTGTGTGTGTGTGTGTGTGTGTGTGTGTGTGTACGTGTACGTGTGTGTTGTGTACATCCTGTGCATCCTTTACCAATAGGATAGAGAGATACTTCCTGATGCATTCAGCTCATGAGGAAGGCCTTCTTCTCAGCTATCGGAGTAGTTTTCCATTCGGTACAGGGAGTGAGGCCCCGTTCTGATGCTGCAGCCGAGAGCTTCCTGTCCCATGCCCTCCCCCTGGATGGAATGTAGCCTCAGCAATGCACCCTCACCATCCCCAGATGCTGCTCTATGAAACTGCTTTCCCCAAAAGCCAGTCCAGTACCGGTCTTCTCCATAAGCGCTGGGTTATGCTCTGGATTAATAATTTGCTCTCTGTATTTTGGAAAAAATGAGAAAAGATGACTGAACGTCCTGGGTGACATGAGAGAAACACGTAGATGGCGGCATAGCTGACAAACCCGCAAGCTTTCCTGATGTGACCCGTGGGCAGTGATGGAGACCAGCGTGCCTAGAAATGATAGAGCTGTGGTTTGTATGTCAGGGGCTGGGCAAGGTTAGGGCTGTGTCTGGATGCATGTGATTGGCTATTGAAGATGTATCCCAGAGTCCCTTTGTGTACACACTACAAGCCCCATTCAGACGTGGTATGATGATATACCTTTGTGGCTTGCAGAAACACATCCAAATTCTTATATATTGTTTTATTTATTTTATGTTTAGTCCGCAACCTGCCTTTGCGCTCATTCATACAAACGTAATAATTAAATCCTTTCTGGCCAAACTATTTGGCATTTAAATGTGAACCCTGTAATTTAATCATTTTATCAGTACAGTGATGTACTCCAAAGGTCTGTTAAACAACAAAACATATGAAAACATGCCCTATAGCTCAGTATTCTTCAGAGTTGTTTTATTGTACTTGTCAGCAGACTTTTATCATAATCAAAGTCGTGCTTTTCTGTTTCTTATTTATTTTTTAGTCATGTTTAGGTCATGTTTTGTGAAATACCCTTTAATGCGGTAGCTTTAGAAATGCAGTTTTCACTCTTGCACTTATTAGAATATGAAAGTGTGGTTTGGGTCTGTCCAGCACCCTAATCTCCCAGCTCCTCTTCATGAATTAGGTATGAGGCCTGCCGTCAATGTGCTTTCAAAGACCCGTGTTTAGGGACTCATAGATTTTCCCCCTGCAAAGAGAGAGGCAAATCCGTAATCAGGAGGATTTGATTTCTCAAACATCATTGGGAAGGAAGTGGCCTTTATTCCCTTGTATGTTTTTTTGCTTCCATTATAAGTTGCAAAGAGGTCGCCTGTTTATCGAGCGAGTTATTAAAGGCTTGCTGTAGACAGACGTATTCGACTTTAATGTGTGCCTAGAGGTTGGAGTAGATTCAGTGAATGTGGTCAAACGAGTAAAACACCCACAGCAAGAAATGGCTTGTATTAATGCCGTTTGGTCTTTTACACAGTTATAAAAGCAAATTATTATGGTTGCAAAAAATGTGCTGTTCCTACTGTTATATGATGTTTCACAATAAACAAAAGTCCCGTTGCCTTGGTTCTGTGTCGTTCCGGGCCCATATTTCACAGCAGAATATTACTGGATGTAACACAGGATCAAGGTTCCCAAATCACGCCATTCCCCCCCCCGGGGACAGCCTCTGACTCTTGTGTCTTTAAGTCCTGTATTTATTTTCTCAGAGTGCGTCTAAGCAGACAGGAGGTCAGCCCCGCCCCGGCTCAGACAGCTAAGTCTCTCCAAATCCAGGAAGTGGGCCGCTGTTCAGATTGGGTTCAGCTGGCCACGGAGCCGCACCAGTTCTCCGTATCCCCCAGTATCCCTTAAGCCACTAATGCATTTGTAGTACCGGCTCTCTCCTGGAAGTCCCCTCTCCCCTCCCAGTAATAACGCACGTTTCCCACCGAAGTTGGAGTGCTAACAGAAAGTGCTGGAGGTGTCCGCATAGGCGGCCCGCTCTCTCCATCGCGCGCATTGTGCATTCCGCAGGGCCTTTGCGGAGTGTAATCCCCTATTTCACGGCGAGCAGCGTGTGTGTTTATAATCAGGCAATAATGTACGCCGGCTCCGAGTGTCACAGAGGCGAGGTGTTACTGAGCTCGAGCGCGACAGTGTCTGTGGCTCTTAATAAATGTGAAACAATAGGCCTTCCGTCGCTGTCTTTTGACTTTCAAATGAGGCAGAGCAAATCCAGGCAGCACCGCAATCAGAGATGAAAGATTAATATGGTAATGGATCCGGGGACTCCGTCCATGCCGGGGAGGTGCTGGGTGCACGCCAAGCCCCCACCACGCCACGCTCCCACCTTCCTCAAAATCGTATTGCCAAATGCCACCTTTTTCCTGTTTTGCCGGGTGTTGAATAGTGGATTAGTCAGAATAAGAAGGAAAAAATGAATGCGATATTGGAATTACATTTTGATTGACGTGCTGCATTATTGCTTTGTATTATAAGTTTGTTTTTCTTCCCTCTCTCTCTCTCTGTTCTTAGAAGTTGATGTACCTCTGGGCTGCATGTTTCTGAGTTTCCATGTCTTATCTTCATCTTCATCGGCAGAGAGCGACGGCCACTGTGTTGCACATGAAACCCTTACTCTTATGTGCTTCTGCCCCAGCGCCTTCATTAGCCTGTTTGTCCTTCACGCTGAAGTGTTCATACTGACATCAGTGTAATGGGGAATTCAGAGACGGGCCGGCTCAGTGTTACTGGCCTGCCTCCGACTACGGCGCAGTGTTAGTGCTGTCTTGGCCCCACGCTGTGAGGTAAAATGACCGGCACGAGTGAATGCTACATTTCCGCAATCCTGGAGAATTTGACCCACGCCGCCAGGCCGCAGTAACTGGAAACCACCGGACTGCTGTTGATCGTAGCTGGTTGTTAAGCAATTCAATGCAGGCTAGGGGGCCTGTCGGGGGGGGTTTGTCGGGGAGCTAATGCGTTTGACCACACGTTGTTAAGATGGTACGCCTTGACGCCTTGACGGCTTCAGTAATGGGCTGGGGGGTCGGACGCGGGATAGAGTGTCTGTTCACACAGCACATGGATTTCTCCACATCCCACCATCTGGCTGCATGGGTTTGTAGATCCGCAAGTGTGACAGGAAAAAATTGGGGCTTTTTGCTTAGACATTTGCATCGTTACAGCACTGAAGGCCGACCAGAAAGAACTGAAACACACCCGTGAACTTCTGATGTAGGATGAGAATAAGTGATTATTTTTTAACCTTTCAAGGGGGTTTCTCAGGTGGTTATATTGAAAACTTGCCTTTTTGCTCACATACTAATTAGCAGACTTCCTAGCCATCGTTTGCTGACTAACCGCCAGACTGTCATTGTCAGGCGTGGATCGTGCCCAGGTGCAACCCGCCAAGCTTCGGCTGCCTGCTCGCCCCGTCCCCAAGGGTGGGTATCACCCCCCACCCGCTACACCCACGTCTCGCCCCGGTGTGTCCCAGCGCTCTGCAGTCTCTCTCAGTACCTCCGCTTTCTCTCCATTCCTTCCCTTTATTTCCCTGCTCGTGGCAGAATGAGACGTAATCCAAGGAAGACTCAACAGAGTGAAAAAGAAAAGGAGGAGGAGGAGGGACACACAGAAGGACCGTGGAGTGGAGCCCCCCCCCGGCACACAGAGCTCCGGGTTAATTGGGGAAGGAGAGGCCTTCACAGTCAATGGTGCTCTTGTTGGGGGCGAGTGAATCGCTCTTGTGTTGAGCGTAACTGAGCACTTGTGCTGTCTTTGTGTCCTGTCGGGAGGTGAGTGCTCATGGGGGGGCCCTGCCTGTCAGTCCCGCCATAATGGCGGCCTGTGAGTGCATCGGTTTGTTAGGAGGGGGTCACAGGGTGCCCTTGTCTGGCCTAATGCGAGGGCGTTGGGAAGGGGAGAGGCTGTTGGTGAGCCAGTGGCCATGGGGTGTCCGGCACCCCCCCCCCCCCCCGGCCGCATCGCAGCCTGCTTTCGGGGGAGTGCCTTCACACATGGCCCGTGGGTGATGCTCGGGGGGGTAAGGGGGGGGCGTCTTTTTCCACTTGAGCGGTGTCTCCTCGGCGAGTCCGTGTGGATATTTTGATATGTGGAAGTAGGGGTTACCTCACACAGCGCGAATAATTAAGCGAGGCTGTTTTATTTCTCTGTCTCCCTGACTGTCTGCTTTCTCCTGCCTCTTTGTAATTATGATTTCAGCCGAAATACAGGTCACGCTGTGTAGGACACAGTATTATGTTCAGGCGCGTTACACCCGAGTGCGTTCCTTAATTGCACAGAACAGTTTGATTCAGATGTTTAACTCGGTTCTTGCAAAAAAAAAAAAATGCTGCTAATGAACAAGTGGGTAAACAACAGCTATATAGCAAGACCATTAACGGAGTTTGGGGAATTAGTCTGAAATAAACTGGCAATCGGGCAAAGTTATGGCTTATTGGCATCAGGCCCGCAGGCAGAGTCCAGGCCGCCGACAAAGGAGCTCTTGTTTGCCTAATATTTCACCCCTCCCCCCCCCCCCCCCCGCGCCCCCCACCCCTCCCCCCCCCTCCCTTCCCCTCCCTCTTCTCCTCCCT
>JABJVO010000025.1:3554-24524 GCA_026770805.1 Boulengeromyrus knoepffleri
AACAGTGTTTTAAACAGGAAGCGTGCAGAGCAGTATAGTAAATAGGAAGTACGCCGAACAGTGTGGTAAACAGGAAGTGTGCAGAGCAGTATAGTAAATAGGAAGTATGCCAAACAGTGTGGTAAACAGGAAGTGTGCCAAGCATGGGGATAAACAGGCACGTCTCACTCGGCACGTGCTGAGCGACCGCAATAGGGTCCCAGGGCCAGCAGGAGATGATGAACTTGTGAGTGAATCGCGAGGCTTCACCCCAACATGGACTTGCATGTAGCTACACTGCTGAACTACTTCCTGATCCATTTAGAACGGGGAGGGAAGTAAATAAAAGAAACAAACAGAAACAACCTCAAGCGGTAAGAATCTCACAAATGAAAGACATGCATCAAGAGCAACAGGGCTGGCGACGGCGATGTCATTAAAGACCACAAATCACATCCCGCCTCCCAACCCAACGCACGGGCTGAGGTGGCTCACTGCCCAGGTAATTACTCCAATAGAGCAATTACCCATTGGGGGTGGGGGGCAGCGCAGCCCATGGGCCCCGCCACTGCCACACAGCATTCCGCTGGCAGAGAATCTCTCTCTCCGTCTGGGTCTCCTGCCCGCCACCCAAGCACCTGGACAGTGTTTGGGTGCTTCTGGGCTCACTGGATGACAGTGAGCTGCAGCGGGGGGCCGTGAGCACATTAGGCGTCGGGTTTGAGACAAAGCCCAGCTTCCACCCCCCCCAGGGCCGCTGCAGCGGAGCTGCGTTTTAATTAGGAGAGGAGAGACCTGCTGTAAACAGCCACCTGCCTTGTGCCCCCCCCCCACCCCCTCATCATGCTCCCTCGTGGTCCACTTAAACCTACTGCTTCAGGCCCAGGCTGCAACAAAGGCCCCGGATGGGACAGGGAAACAAGGAGCGCGTGTGTGTGTGTGTGTGTGTGTGTGTGTGTGTGTGTGTGTGTGTGTGTGTGTGTGTGTGTGTGTGTGTGTGTGTGTGCACACCGGTGTGACAGTGACAGGCTCAGGAAGAACACGACCAGAGATGAAGGCATGGGGGGGAATTAGCCACCTTGCAATACATACCAGACCCTGAAATGATCTGCCTTAATAAAATTACTAACAGACAATAAATTTACCAGCAGGCACCTTCACCTGCCATAACGCTTTTGAGTATTTTTTAGGTACTGCAGGTCAGTCAAAGTTCAGCGAGCAACATGCAAGAAACCCGCCGCTCTCCCTGCCGCTCCCTCTAACGGACAGTCCTCCATGGGCCTGTCCTGCCTTCAGAACCTTCTACATCCCGGAAGCAGGACCGCCACGCAAACGAGGCTCTCCTTCACACTCCTTGTTTCAAGCTGGGATGACGGCTGCTTAGAAGCCCGCAGCTGGAACCGTTACTGGGAGGAAAACTTCACGTCACAGAAAAAAAATAAATGCACTGGAAGGTCTTATGAAGGAGCGCAGGTCTTGGTTTTCAGCCTCACGCCATGACATTGGTTGTTCTGTACAATCCTGCCACACCTGCTAATCTTACACTTAGGAACGTTAAGCACAAGGAGGAACGCCGTTAATTCCGTCCCGGTCAGGGAAGCAGAGGAGCCTGGAGCTGATCAGTCTGTTCGTGTGCGTATGGGGGGGGTCCATCATCTGATAATCCCCTCCTTGTAAGACGTAAAATCCATAAGATGTTCTTCAGGTGAATGGAAGGAGGACAGGTGGGGGGTGTTAGGTAATTAATTATAAATGACTATTAATAACTATTAAAGAAAGAACCCTCCCTCACCTTCTCAAGGCAAATGATCAAACGACCATATCAACGGCAGCCAGGATGTTTGGAAGCAGCCCCATCCCACCCACCCAAAATACACGCAGCCCCCCCCTCCAATTAACAAGCAGCGGCATCACGCGATGGATCCAGTGAGCAGCACCGGCCTCCTGCTGAAGGAGGCCAAGGAAGCAGGAGTCAGTGGGTGTTCAGGGCACCACGTTACCCAGGGAGTGAGTGAGCGAGCGCCTACCCGCCACCAAAACACGGCCCGGCGGGTCAGGGCCCCAGGCAGACGGGACAAATTTAGCCCGCAGAGCCGCAAAAAATGGATGAATTAATAATTTAATCAGGCACTTGTTAATCATTTGGAGACGGGAACTGGATACAGGGAGCAGGTGGTGAGGCCTATTTTAGCGACACAGGCGACTCCAGGTAGGTGGTAATAGGATCTGATCACTGCACAGCTTCTGTGGGGGGGGGGGAACAGACGCGCTTTGACGAGGTGCTCACTGGCGTCTGCTCTGGCCGGGACAGACATGACGAGGAGCGTGTCACGCCAGACGAGATGCTGTCGCGTTTACTGTGCAGGTGCTTCAAAGACAGAATCAGGAATTCTTGCAGCTTGAAAGCACAGGTGCGACTCGGCTACTGTACCGTCGAGTGAAAATAGCATCAGACAAGAGCAAGAGGATCCTGACGAGATTCTGGAACTGGGAATGCTGGGAATGCTGGGAATGCTGATAAAAACATTGATGGAGGGGGACCCAGGCGGGAACAAGGTCCAGAAGCGAGCAGCAAGGTGCAGGATAGGATCTCAAAGCGGCTCTGAGAGAACCATGGGGGGCACCCCACCAACGCCCCCTTCAGGCTGGATTTTTAAAGAAAATCTCCTAAGGGGCAGTATAGCATGTAAGCAGTGAGCGGGAAGAATGAAGGGCAGCATGCACACTTGCTGACATCATCATCACGCAGCCAATAACACGGCAGCACTATAAGAGTGCAGAGCCCAGCGGCGAGATGTGCACCGTGGCCACTCCTACAGCCACGTCAGAGCGAACCTCCAAAACGTGGTCGGAGAATAAACCTGACATCACACAACGAAGCAGACACTACCCATTTCCTTCAAAGTAAATCCAGTTTTGGACAATATTTCAGCCAGTCTAGTATTTCATTCTCCACGCTTGGACACCGAGTTGTTACTACAGCAACTGGCGAAATCTGTCCGCAAATTAGGCTGATTAAACGGTGTTTAAAAGACTTACTTGTGCCGAGAGGAAATGATCTGAAATCCCATCAAGCTAATGGCACAGCTTGCTGTGACTGGGCCACGACTGAACTGTAGTGTCGCTGATCCTGACCCAAACCGAAAATGCATATTTACTCATCCTGGGAAGCCAGCGACTCAAAAGCCTGACTGATAAATGAATAAAAGCAATCCTGTAAACGCAGTCAGTCTATCACACTAATTACACTCCTCAGTCAGGCCATGATGTCCCAAACAAAGTCATCATGCGGTTAAATTGCATGAAGCGGCTTGTCTTAAATACAAAACACACCCCACAGGCAAATAAATGCCAGACTCCCCCCCCCCGTAAAACTGTATGTGGATGGAGTACTTTCCAATGCTGAACCTTCACCTCAGTGTTGCGACATTTGCTCTCATTATGACGCCATTTGCCTTGGAAAAACTCCATCTTACTTCTCTGAATCCTTATTGCTGTATGACACGCCAGTGTAGATACGCCAGCCCTAATAGGACCTTTTAATTACCTTCTAGAAGACTCCGCAGGCAGCTGAAGGCCACAGCTCCGTGCTCCATCTCATCTCGAGCTAAACGCGGATACATTATCCCGGCAACCGGCCGCAACAATTGGGCAGGCAGCGGATGAATACTGTCTCTCCGCAAGACAAACTGGGAGCCACGTTTTGATTAAACAGTTATGTGGCTAAACAGTTAGAATACTGGGTGTTGCCGGACATGTATTATTCATGACATGCATATTTCACATTTATGCTGCGCAAAGTGATGTTGAACGTTTACAGATTCAGCAAGCAGACGGGCCTACCCCGCTGCCGATGTTATTCTCGGGAAACAGTGGGTAAATTTAAGCATATCCATTCATCCATCCCTGGGTGTTTATCCAGGGCAGGGTCACCGTGTGCCTGATACCCCACATGGGCCCAAGCCCATGTACCCAGTGGCCCCAATTCACCTGTTTTCAGAGGACAGGAGGAAAGTGGAATTCTGGGATAAAACCCTAATGAGCAGAGGGAGAACGTGGAAAAGCAGGGGGAAGGATCAAACCCCCAGCCACAAAGAAGTGAGGTTACCCACAGAGGCCTCGTACCCCAGCTAATCAGGAAACCAACCACTGGTTACCACCCGGCAGTTTGTGGTCCACTGGAAAGTCGTCCGGCAAATAGCAACCTGTCAATCACGCCACTGCAAGTATGAACATAAATGAAAATCGACGAGAGAACCATAACTGGGGCGGAAATTACATCAGCCAATGAAACGTCAGGCTGCCGTGCTGTGGAGTGACATCTTAACGAAGCAGAAATTAAGCCGTGGCTGTAAGGAATGTCACCTAGGTAACAGGTTGGGGGAGGAGGCGACAGCAAAACATCACGAAGAAAGCGTTGTATCCTTGAACGGCGCCCTCTGGTGGCGTGGCACGGCAGCAGCAGTACTGGCCCGCCGATCAGCCCGTGGCAGCTGGCTGGATGCTCCGCACGCTGTTTACTCGATCTCTGACTCGCTGCGGCGTGTTTGCGGTATAAATCGCCGGCGGGGAGTGGGAGGAGGCGCGCTGGCACGCGGCGCAACGGCGGCAACGGCGACGCTACATCCTGCTGGCTGCGAAGTCGGCCCGTTGCACCACTGCCTGCGACTCCCAGCCCGGGAGAGAGCTGCGTCCACAACATATTGCAGGTACGCTGACAGATTGTCCGGGGAAACGCAAGCTGAGCCGTGCAGATGCTCGGCAAGCGGCCTTCTGGAATGCCTCCACGCTGGCCCCAGACGGGCAAATGTCCACCAAATACATGAATGCACACCGTCGCTGTGGTACATTCTCCATCTATTTACACGGGTGAAACAGTCACGGTCTGCGCACTGATGTGGCCATGTGGCTTTTGCAAAGGATTCTGGGTATCTCCCGATGGTTGATGTAACCCCTTGCCGATTTGGGTTACCTCTGTCTACAAAAGATCATTTAATACCCAACTGGGAGGTACGATTCAGATTCAGGAAATAATGCATAAGTTAAAGGGATGGGCTTCGAACCTGAAGGCTACATGAACGCTGCCGTCCCTTTAAGATCCTAAAGTCGCTTTCAGGAGCCAAATATCTGTCAATTATAATAAAGCTGCATGTTGATGATCCCATTTTAATGGTAAGATGGGACAGGCTCCAAACAGACCATTTTTAAGCAGCAATTACTCTCACTTCTAATGTAACTTAATTTAACAGAATAATATATTCATTTAAATAAACTGATGCACTTTGAGCTGAAAGCTACTGTATTAGGATATTTTTCGATAAATCTGAAATCTAACATTAATTCCATAAATGCAGGGGCATGACATAAAAGCACGACAGGAAAAACGCGACATACATCATGAACAGCAGCGAGGGTCATTAGCTTACAGCCAGAGAGACTGAAAATCGGGATCATGATACAGTCACAGGCTTGGCAAAAGACACTCAATAGTGATGTTGATCTGTGGTTGGGTGAGGGTCTGACCAGAGAGCTCTCCTGCGGCCAGGGTCCGGATCAAACCGCATTTAGTTGCGGTTCGTCCACTTAGATAAATCAGGCAGATATGGCCTTCAGCTACACAGCACATGAGCTGAGTTATGAGCTGAAGATGCTTATCGGAGACCCAGCTGTTCGACAAGCAAAGCCCAGGGACTAGGAGGAATCCCGAAGGTGAAGCCTCAGCCAGCCAGGGAACAGGCACCGGCTCAGCCGCACCAGTCCCAGAAGGCAGCCGGCCGGTGAGCCGGCAGCGCTCGCTTACGCCGTGGGGACGGGACGGGACGGCAAGCAGAGTCCACCACTGCACGGCGCCCGAAGCGTACGGAGACGTAAACGGGTTTGGTGGGGAGGAGGGGCAGGGGGAGAGCCCCGGCACCGAGGGCTGGGGGGGGTGACGACTGGGCAGCTCCTGGAAGTAACAGCGTTTATAGGCGCATCACGGCAGCCGCTAACGTTAGCGAGCCGCTAGCAGATCGCCTCTCCGTGCCGCAACTTCATCTGCGTTTTCTACTAGAGTTGATGTGGATGTGTTGTCATAGAAACAGATGTGATATCGAGAACATTTTTAACGTTCCTACTGCCATATTTGCGGTAAATCTGGATCAGCAATATGTTCAGAGAGATTCTTCGAAGCCATAATAAAAGATTCCCATACACACACACACACACACACACACACACACAAACACACAAAGTGCATAAAATTCAATGTGCCCTGGTGTGATGGACTGGCAGCCTGGGCAGGGAGGTGCCCACGCCCGCCTGGAAGAGGGTGCAGGGCCTCTGAGATCCCGTACTGCACAAGGGATTCAAAGATCGAGAAGATAGATAGATGAGACAGACAGACAGACAGACAGACAGACAGACAGACAGACGGACGATTAGGATGAGGGTAATGTCCCAGCACCCTACAGCTCTCCTGTTATCCACCCTCTGTCTACAGCTGGTATCACTGCACCTCACTGGTACCACTGCACCTCAGCTGATCCACCACCCGACCCTCCAGACCGCAGAAGCAGGCAGGTATGAGAAATAAAGGCCATTTAAATGAAGAGCTGGAGTCGGCTGAAATCAGGAGTCATGACAGGCGAGGGGCTGGTGGTGGGTGGGGTGTGACCCACAGGTCATGCTGCTGCTCTGATGCACAGCCGCTTCACGCGGACAGAACACCGCTGAATACTTTTGAAGAAGGGAGGTGAGAAGGGAAGAGTAACGCGAGCTGGCTTCATGCTGATCACGGACGCGGTTTCATTACAGTCCCACGAAAGGTCTGGCATGGAAAGGCAGGGCGGCCGACAGGAAATAAGGCGAAACAGAAAGCGAGACGCAATTGCACATTTTGATCCTCGTCTGGAACAATCGCATCACCCAGGAACAGACCGACTGCAAACCCCACCCGATTCACAGCTTGGCTCCACATTAAAAATATGTGGCACAGAGTGCAACAGAAATCTTCAGACAAGAACCCACTGTACAAACCCCCCCCAAAATATACACACACACACACACACACACACACACACACACACCACGCCAAGAATCCGCCTTCCTCACTGCACAGAAGTCCATTTGGGACATAATGAGCTTAGCTTTAGGCCGGTGTGAAGCCTTCCTCTTTTAACGAGATTACCGGAAGAACAGTCGACACCCCCGGACCAAGCATTCCCCCTCAACACATGGCGTGGGTCGATCCGGCCACAGCAGACCACACACCCCAAGCTGGCTTACGCTGCCACTGAGCATAACCCCCTTACACTCTCAGCTGTTTTGGAAATGACCAGATGTAGATTCCTTAACAGGAAGACAGAGACACACGTTAGATAAGTGCTGTTTGATGGTTTACACTCTCCTGTTAAGCTAACAAGGCTTCCCCACGCCGTCCCAACCCTGACCACGCCACCGGCCAAGGCTGAGATGCCGCACCGATTTTCAGACCGTCATAAATCTATTTGGGGCATTACGTCTAGGTCCAAAATATTTTCTGGACGCACAGGGCTCAGCAAACCATCCATCATTGTTCACATACATTAAACACCACAGAAACTTTTTTGGACACACTGAAGGATCTGGTGCCAAGAGGGGTGAGGATGACAATAATGACAATTTTAACTACGTCCCCCCCCCACCCCAAGAACAGCCCTGCTAATATCCCAGCGACTGAGATGGCGTATCAGCAGCGCCCGCCGTACCGTGTGTTTAGGCGTGTGTGTCTGATCGCCCCCCCCCCCGTCCATAAGAAGGCTCGAGGGACAGCCGTTGCCATGCCGACTGGAATGCTTCATTCTCACGGTGAGTTTGCGCTGCTGTTCAAACGGGAGCGCCGGTGTGAGCACGCGTGGCGAGAGAGGGGCAGGAAGTGATGCGTGTTTCAGTGCCTGCTTGGGGCATGGGGTTACCACGACGACACACGGAGCCATCCATACGTTTAATCAGAGAGGATGATTCTTGCAAAAATAAATGAATAGTAATGACATCATCATCATCATCATCATCTCCCCACCATTTGTCCTGGGGAGGGTCACATGGCAGAAAAAGTTAGATGTCACAATAATAGCAACATAAGGGCAACATCAAACACTAATTAGTTTGTTCTGTTGATATATTCAATTCTGAAAGACTTAATTTAGGATCTTTATTTACTATTATTTAAATGACTCATTGCACATTTATCAATTGTCTGTAAGCACTTGTCTGTCTGACTTCACACACACGATGGAGAGCTGGGTGACTTTTACACTGGTCCACAAACACGACGGACCTCGGACATCATCTATTGTGCCGAGTTTTCCAGACCACAAACGAGACCACAAACAGCCCAGAGCTGGAGAGGAGAGTGGGCTGTCCCATGGGGACAGGCACGAGACCCGCCAGGATTATGGAAGAAGCCTTCAGTGTGTCCAAAAAAGTTTCTGTGGTGTTTAATGTATGTGAACGTGTGTGTGTGTGTGTGTGTGTACATGTGTGTGTGCATGTGTGTGTACATGTGTGTGTGCGTGTATGCGCTAAAACTGCTCCCAACAATGTCTTCTGGCATATTTCTTCTTTACATCAACCTATATAGCTATATGACTTTAACAATTAAATCCCTCTGTATTTATATAAACATTCATAGTTTCTAATATATTTGTACTGTGATTTCTACATCATGAATGTAGTTCAGTGCTATGGGTTAAGTGTGTTAAGAAGAGTCATGTATGAAAGCTAAATTGAAGGGAATGTAACTGCACTTGTCTTTAAAAAGGTTGTTGACAAAAGTTATAAATCCTTGGAGAAGTTTGCCAACCTGAGCTGGATGTAAAGAACACGTACAACCACATTGTCCAACTGAGTGTTTGCTCAGCTCAAATTTTACATCATTAACCCATCATGAAATGCTGAGATTGTAGGCCATTCATACCAGTGCATCTTTGGAAAAACAATATTTCAGAATATCACCCCTTTTTCATTTACTTTACTTCACTGATATACAAAAGGCTGGATGAAACACAGGTCAAAATAAACCACATAACATGCTGTCTCATCTAGTTCACAAACATCCATTCCACAGTAAATGTCCAACCTCTTGGCAATCGAGTATCAATCCAATATCCAACAGGTGTTTTAAGCAGCTCGTGTGACGGGCTGCCATGCCGTTCAGGTTGTACCCCTGCCTCGATTCACTATCAACCTGACACGCGGAGAAATACGGAATTGCGCGGATGTTCATAGCAGAAACACCTGTTATTCCAATCCCGACACAACATTTAGTTCAAATCCGAGTCAAAAGACTTGTTTCCATAAATATCTGTTCATTTATACGCTGCAGGCGGGACGGGTGACATGATAACTTAATGATCCAAGCAGCCCCCCTCTCCGCTTTTATTACGGGACCCAGAAGGCTTCCTTCGGCATGACTTGCACCGATCTCGGCTCCCTCTCCCCTGTTTGGTGCCGAACGCTCCCGGGCACACGGAAAATGCTGAGGGCTGCCTCATCAAACCGTAAACCCGACGTAAATAAAGGGGCTTATTAAACCGGGGACATCCAAACCGCGCACCCCCACCCCCATCCAGCAATGGGGGAATGGAGTACGAAAAAAGCCGAAAACCCAACGAGGCTTCTGCGGATCTAGAAGAACACCCTTAATATAAACGAGAACAATAGTCCCCAGCGATGCAAAGTGCCATTACTTCTTTAACTCTTGAGATTTACATAATGCCCCCCTTCTCCAGAGTCCTCACACTGCCCCTGCATCTCCAATCCTGCGCTCCTCTCCTACATTTACAAACAGTTTATTTCTCTTAATAATAAAAATGAAACCAGAACCGACAGGTAGGTAAGTCGGCAGCCCGTTTCGACTGTGAGGAACGACACCGGGAGAGCACTTCACCCGTATTTTCTAATGCAACCGACTTGAAAATAACAATGAATCGGCTGATATCTGACAATGTGCTTTTCCCTCACAATCACTCCAACTTGGAGGCGCATTAATACAGCAGCTACACAGCTTAAGATAAATTATGTGCATTTCCCAAGATAGATCGCTACTTTTTTTTATTGCGAGGCCCTTTCAAAAGAAGATCTTGCAGTGGAAAGTGGCTGGCCGGGCTGTGTTTAAGGGGCACGGTATGCGGCGCGGGTTATTTTTGATAAAATGCTCTCTCTCGGCGACGGCTTGGATGCAGTTGTGACGGACATTGGGGAATGCGAGTGCTGACGGCGGCTAGCTGCATGATCGGGGCTAAAACAAAGAGTGATAACGCGTACCAGCTAGCCAACGAACCACCTTACCCAGCTAACTTATGGGGCTATTAAGAAGAACAATAAAAAGGCAGAAATGCTGCACGCATATTTAAAAATTAAAGACTGGGGCATTTCCCTCCTGGAAAAAAAAGAAATGCATGGCTGAGAATGAGATCATCCGAGGCCAACACACACACACACACACATACACACACACACACACAAAAAAATCTGTTTAAAAAATTGGCTAGCCAAAATGAAGCCAGCTAAGCTAGTGGAGAGGCTGTCCATAGCAGCAGCCACCTGCCGTAGCGATCAGATCCATCTGCGTAAAAAGAGAAAGGCGAAACGGAGCCGGGGAAGCCAGTTTAATAAGAAATAATTAATCCAGTAAGCCTTTCAGTTTGCAGGAGAAGAAGGACCGGATAACGAAGCGAAAATCGATGCACAAAAAAAAATTAGACAGCTAACGATCAGAAAGCCAAGAGATGAGAATATACAGATACACATATAGGTAGAATAAATATATTCACCTGGACTGAGAACTGGTGTGTTGATGAGGATGAGGATGGTGGAGGTGGTAGTGATGGAGCGAGAGGTGGTTGTTGTTGTTGGTGGGTTACAGTCGCCAGGACTACGGTGACTATGGCGCTGATTCGCAGGGCAACAGTTGCTATAAAGCTCACCGGGAGGGGGGCGCAACCTAACATGGCGCGCGGGAAGAGGCGGCGCCGGCGTGGCAGAGGGGGTGCCGGTGGCGCGCGCCCGGCTCCGCCTGCCGATCTGTGTCCATTCCTCACTTCAGGGTCTTTGTTTCGCCGACCCTTAGTGTGGTCTTTAACCTGACTGGTTCCGACAGCCAGTTTTGCACAACCCCCCCACCCCGGAGGATTTGCTCGCTTCCGCCCCGCTAACCCCCCCAGTTAACCTTCCCGCAGCAGGTGCAGGAACAAGTAAACCGACAATGCAAGCGGGTCAGGGGACTTCGGCCGATCGCGTAGCTCAGCTACTGCGCTCGCATGCAGCTTTAATAACAAGAGTCAATCTAAGTACTTTAAGTCCATACCATATGTACAAATACAAAATAAACACCTACAGCTGTTACTATAATGCAGTTTAGCACGTCACACTCATAACTAGCTACTTATTCGGCAGAGACGAAGCTTATGTGTTTAATCTTAAGAGATGGACGTATTAAATGGACAGCAAGCGCCAGCATGGTGCGCGGAGCGGCAGCAGATCGGGGGGTGTCGATGGCTCAGTCGCAGCCTCTGTATTTTCCTCGGGGGCGGGACTTCCTTCAGTCGCAGCTGCATGGCGAAGATAGGTAGAGAAGACAGAGAAAGGGGAGAGAAGTCCCTTTCCCTTTCTCCATGTACTGTTCCTTTCTCCCTCGGAGGTTTGCCGTTATTGGTTAATCAAAGCTGTTTGAAGACTGTCTAAATCTAACGAATTGCTGGCAAAATTATATTTTGTTAGTTCCTTGGCTTTCTGGTCATTTATAGTCTAACCTAGCATTTCCTTTTAATTATTTTTTTAATTTCCCACATAATTTATTTTGTGAATGTCCGTTATGCAAACGCAGTCTCTAAATGCATGCGTTTTTATATTGCGATATTTATCTGTAGTCCGCTGAAAATCTTAATGTTCGTTCTCTAGTAATTGAAATATTAGACGTGCTGAAAATGACATTGCAGTGGTATAAACGCGACTACGTAAAGTTTTATGCTTGTATATATGAGGCGATTTTGGGTGAATTCAGAGCAGTGGACATCCATGAAAAACTCGGTTAATGGTGCCATGTTTTCACCTGCTTGCCATATGGAAAAACCTTGAATGTACAGTGATTTAATAAACTAAATAAAATGCAATACAGTTACGTTGTTGTTATTGTTTTTGCCATTTAAATGGTGCCTAATCTATTTATTGACCTACCTTCCCGTTTTCCCGTTATTCTATGTCAGTTTTAGCTACCTCATACCTATTCAATTACCGATAAACAATATATTTGCTAAATGACGCATTATTTTACACTTGTCCGTTGATTCTGCTTCTAAGTCTTACGGTTTACTTTCCGTTTGTAGTTAAAAAAATAACTTTTAAAAACATATTAATCTTTTTCCGACAACAGAAAACAGCCATTCAAAAAATGACGGCGTGTAGGCTGAAAACTGAAAGTGAATAGTCAAAACTGACTTTTAGTTCCCGGTTTTGATCCCCGTAACTGGTTCCTGCGAAAGCCATTTAGTCATCGGTAAATTCTAGTGGCCTCCCGGCTCACCCACCTGCACTGATTTTGCTCTGATATGGGGACATCGATCATTTGTGTAAAACAAACTGGCGTTATGGCACAATATACGGCACAGTAAAGAATATTTAATCAATGTCCATATAGAGTGAGACAGATTGACACTGTTACAGATGCAATCGCATATACCCTGACAAGAACTAGACTTGCAAAGCTTTTCTTTGAAAGGTTGGAAACACGCTGTTTAGTGAATGTGCACCAAGAGTCACTGAGAACAGGGACCAGTGACAAAGCCGTGAAATTAGGCAGCCATATTATAGACTAGCACACAGGGGTTTTAACATAATATAGCAGTAATAAAACCTGGCAGTGATTGACACGACGCTATTTAAATTTTACAATGCCCCCCTTTTTTGTACTTACTACTCGTGTTATGAAAGCTTCATAAAATAGAGTGATAACCAGATGCTTTGCAATACCCGTTGCCTACTTGTCAAGACATTTGAGGGAAAAAGTATCTTCAATAAACAGTGTTTTCATTGCATAAGAATGGAATCTAGATTTTGACATTGGGGGTTGCATTTATGGGACAAGGGAGTTGTGTTCTGTGACTAATTCAAATTAGTGTACCAGTTAACTTTAAGAACAGTAGACGAAGAAAATGCATGTTGAATGAGTATGTTAATTTCCAGTCATATATAGTGTCAGTTTTAACACTTCGTTGAGTTTCGTTTTACCTTCTTTAACCTATGTCTTGTGGCAGGACGAGTTTGATTGTTTAAAAACCACAACGTATCATTTCACCATATTTAGGCCTATGTGAGATAAGACATCATTGTCGAATCCAAATCATTATAAGACAAAACAGGGCTATCAAAAACAAGACATACAATAAAGACCTACAATGAAATTGTTAAATCAAATCAGGCTTGACGTTTTTCGCGACTCGGGGTCTGTTAGCTGCTTTCTGATTGGATGTAAGAACAGGCTTCGCCAAGCCTCAAGCGGCCAGGTGCTATCGCGTTACCCGTGACTGCGCGTGGCCGCCGTTTCCCCTTCATAAATGAGAATGCACTGTGTAATCCAAAACGCATACCAGAGAAATTAAGCGTGGGGTCTTGGACACAATCGCCTGAAATGAGTCGGGGCTGAAAATTATTGTTATTATTATTATTGTTGTTGCTTTATTGTTATCACTATTATTATTATTATTATTATTGATAATGCATTACGTCGATGTGTTGATAATAATAATGATAGGCCTAATAATAATGCGGAGTATTCGTGTGCATATTATATAATTCACCGGACTCTCGTTTTGCAATTTATCTTGTATTTTGACGTAAACCCGCCTCTGATGATTGTTTGTGATTCAGGGGAATAGCACTGCTTTAAGATGTTATGCAATTTGTTTGATTTTACAGGTTCCTGTTTCAATGTGACCGCCGGGGGTGTTCCACAGAGCAGGATTTCTCGGTTAGATGGCTTAACTTGGCTAGAAGTCATGCTTATCCAATTGAAATGCTCCTTACCTAAACTCTTATTGGATAATCATGAGTTCTAGCTAAGATAAACCCAGCTAACCGAGAAATCCCGCTTCGTTGAACACCCCTCCCCCTCGGCTGCCATTCAGGAGCGCACAAATATTGCTGCCTGTTGCATTGCTTGAGTTTTCTGTACTTCATACATGGAAAGCGCATTTCATTCTATTTTAACTCTGCATTTGTCGCGAAAAGTAAAAATATACAAGAACATTTCCATATATATTAAAGAATGCACTACAAGGCACACCCACAAGAATTGTTGCTGTTGTTATCCATCTTTCTGGAATATTCCAGTGGTGGGGATACTCCAGGCAGGTGTGCGCATGACACACGAGGCCTGCTTATTTAAATGGTATGATCCGATCACGTGCCACCCTCCTCAACCGCCAAACACATCGACGTAATGCCTGCCCTTTTTAACATAGGGTGACCAGGTAATCTACGTAAGGGAGGAGACTGAGCTACTTAGTGGTTTATAAACTAGTTTTAAACGGAAAGCTTCCTGTTCTCCCGATGCTTTAACTGGCTTGTTTTCTTGATAGAAAAACTCTTCCAGCTGTTTCACAATAACATTAGTGAGACATACACGATTATAAGAGACAGATCAATCAGCATTCAACAAGAACTCAGTGCTTAAGTGAAATCCAGGTCGTTTTAATTGAAATGGTGGTTTACAATTTCTGATTTAGCTCAAAGTGTCCCCTTTGCCATCCCTAGGGAATGTGTGATTATATTTTCATCAATATATACCAGTTTGTTTCATTTTTGCAGACTTTCTGCACATCGGGCTTGTGTGATACATTCATTATAGATTAACTCTGCACTTCTACATGAATTAAAATATAAGATTCCGATTAAAAGAAAAGCTTTGCAAGTCTAAGCAAATCTCTCGTGTGACAAAAAAAAACTACTGGATTTTTCTCTTTTTCCTAAGAATACACTTGAATGGACAGGCTTGGTGTAGGCCTATAACTAAATTTTACTCACTGGTCACGAAAGTACACTTCATTATTCCCCTTCCAGAGCATATTATCTTGCTTAATGTATAATACTAAATTATGAAGCTGTTTACGAAAAAATATGTACGTTTTGTAACAATCGATTTTTGAAATATCCCAAAACTCATATTTAGGGATAATTAGAACTAATTCAATTTGTTGGGAAATTAAGTCTGCATGCCCTCGCGCATTACCACAAAATCATAGAGCTATCCACAGATCACTCGCTCATGTTTCTTCATTCAGAAATGCAAATGATTTCATACTTCATGCTGTCTTCGCCACGTAATATGAGATGCAATATGTATAATATCGCTATTAAAATGTA
This sequence comes from Boulengeromyrus knoepffleri, assembly GCA_026770805.1. Taxonomy (NCBI): domain Eukaryota; kingdom Metazoa; phylum Chordata; class Actinopteri; order Osteoglossiformes; family Mormyridae; genus Boulengeromyrus; species Boulengeromyrus knoepffleri. Next base: position 18,912 of record JABJVO010000025.1, read on the forward strand.
ACGAACAAAAATAAACTGGAACGCTACATGCTCTAAATGAATTTCCATTATTATTACGATTTATTTTGATACGACGTTTCTGTTACACTGTGGATGTTGAGTCTTTATTTTTCTGATGACTGAGCGACAAGCGGAGAGCAGAGCCGCTCTTCAAGGCTACAACACCGTCCTACATTCCACGTGGGAGTGTGAATAGCTTGCTAATTGTGACAAGAAAGAACTGCCTATATTGTATCATCCTGGTTGAGGTCTAGAGCAATATCATCGCTAAGTCCTTGATTCCAGCTTGTTCTCCGTCAGGCCTAAATAATGTCAAACACCTAAAGCATAACGCTGGAGGCCAATATTACCGATTCACCTCTCATATTACTGCTGATGAGAAGGTTTTAAATGTAAGAATGCGTTTATGGTCATTTTAATAATACTACAAAATATTGATTCCAAAAGTTTTTTTATGATAAAAGTAAAAGAACATGCATATATCAACATTAGTCTCTCCTTGACAAAACAATAGAAAAATATACAAATTGACCGAAGATGTGAAAAAACAAACAAAGTTGATTTATGTTTTTCATTTTCATTCAGGTAAAATCAAGCACATTTTTGAGACAGCAGTTGAAACTTCTATCAAATACATATGGCACATATTTACCAAACTTTATAGGAAAACACAGAAATAGACCACAGTTAGCTTCATTACAGTTACTCATTGATTCTGTTTTGCTACAACTACTCACAAAGATAAAGGGAATCAGTTGTGCATTTTAAATGCATGTATACAACAAAATGACTTCATATTCTTTATAAGAATTAAAATAAATCAATTATCACATTTGGAGTTATGAATTTATATACTTTTTTATCCAGCATAAAGTATCGTTAATTGATGCACCTGGACCATCCTGTTTGTGGAAGAAATTAGTGTTTGTTTTAAAGAACCAGGTAAATCTGCAGGACAACAAGCTCAGTACCCAGCAGTTGATGGTTACATTAAGTGCCTGATGGGCAAGGTTGCAGTTATGGTCAATCAGTCTGCAGATCCAGGTCAGACTGGTTCTTCACATGCAGCACAGTGGCCAGATCCATCCACACCTCTACAATGAGGCATGTGATTCACCCAACCTTCACCTCATCAGTGAGGCATGCGATTGACCCCCCCCCCCAAACACACACACCCAATAGTAAGGCACAAGGCTGATTTTGCTGCAGGTCAGTCCCACATGAAAAGTGAAAGCAGTGGGGGCTGAAGACCTGGAGATACCAGTAACAGGGATACCACCACACAGTTCATAGGATACGGATTTAAATTGGCTCTGTGTATTAATTAAGAACGACATAGTAATGTTATGGACTAATACATTCATAGACATAATACAAAGAATACTAAGTGAAAAATCTACAGTAAATCTACTGCAGTTGTAGATCTTCACAGAATCTATTCAACCAACATTATAACATCGCAATTCCTAAAATGCTCTACTTACAAAAAAAAGTTTAATATCCCATCGTTGATTTAGACTGTGATGACGTCACAGTGAAAGCCTTACTGCAGACTCAGACGATCTTGACCCAGCTGTAGAGCAGTATGGTCATGAAACAACAGTGGCTTCTGAGTGCATAATATTGAACGAAACAAATGTACAAAACGCTTAAATTACTCAGAAGAACACAGTGCATTGCTACTTGACGTAAACACATTTTTAAAAATCCTTTCCCGGGAAGGCGCTTCAGATCGCTTCTGCATTGTGTAGTTCGTACATTCTTCCAGGAGGTGGCGGTCTTTTCCAGTTTCAAAATGGTTCTTTCGCAAGAATCGCCGGTATCGTGGGGGGTGGGGGTGTGGTGAGATTGCTGAAAAATGATACCAGTGCCATTCTCCCTTTTAAACTCAGAAAACGGGCGTTTTGAAACATTAATAGTGCAGAAAAACTCAGTTATTGTGCAATGGTTTTGTAAAAAGCATGTTCATGTGCAAGAATGTTTTTCGGGCATTTTGTACCGGTCAGATCCTCTCCTGTTAATGATGAGATACACATCTGCTCGGCAGAAAACAGTTTCTTCTGCCGGGTTTTTACTCCAGAGTATTTGAGTTTGTAACTGGATAGCCAGTGCATCAAGAAAAACACAAAAATAATCGCGAGGGAGAAGATCCTTGTGTGGATTTCTGACTTTTGGGATATAAGCAGCATTTTTAAAATTAATTCCTCCACCTCCCATTCCCCCTGCTGCACTGCTAAATCACTGATATCAGTAACCAGTCATAAAAATGTAACATTCATATTTTCTTGGCAATCCAAGGAGTCATTTGGGATGAGGCTAGGGGGCCCGCACCCCGGTTTCTGGGATAGTTTTCCAATCAAATACCTTTGAGGCATACACAAAGATTAAAGGGGAATTGGTATATGTACCGTTTTGTTATTGCTGTCAACAGTAACGATTCTATAGAAGTATGCAGAGGTCATAGGAAATCAATTTAAGGCACTTCTTTAAAATATTAAATGATAATACAAGATAAAGATGCCAGCAAAAAACTCGATGTCTTCACCATCCTGCAGAAGTGAATACTAAATGTTTTCTGAGCACCGGGAAATCGGAAAAAAAGTCAGTCTGTGCCTGCTTAATGCAGTCAGACAGACACCCATTCTCTGCTCCTGTGAATGAGATACTTTTTTCCCTCTCAGTTGGGGGAATCAGTATGTCACTGTCAAACGCACCGATACTGATGACTGTAGCTAGCCAGTAGCTAGCAAGCATTTACATTACCAATCAAGATTACACAAGCTGCTCTTTCCCCCAGACATGGAGATTATTTCTGCTTCTCATGACATTTAACAGAGTTTAACTGAAGTGTCTAAATCTGTACGCCCATGTTCTGCAAAATGTTTGCCAGTGGACTTGCTGGGAAAGTCATGGCATGTGGCGAATCAAATGAGAACGGTCACAAATACTGTGGAAAAAACGTGGACGGCTGATAGGAAGTGAGGTGCAGTCAGAAAGACTGTAAAGCGCGTGGAGATTGTTTGTTCACATGACCACACGGGTGTCTGTGATTGGTTTGTTTGACCAGTGCTACTGGTTCTGGTTCCACATATCCACATGGAGATGATCTCTTTTGGGTGTGGATGTGACATTCCTTCGAGGTCTCAGCTCTTTCCAGTCAGTGTGATTGTAATACCATGTTCTAGAACGTTCCTTTCCTACTTGCGCTTTACCCCTCAGAGTAGATACAGGACAGCTGGCTGGTGGAGCGGTCCATGGCACTGATCTGCAGGAAGCTGGTGTCCTCTGCCATGGCCGGACCCAGGTCCTCCAGAAATTCCTGGGGTGCCCCGTGGAAGTCATTCACTGTGGACGTGGAAACACACACACACACACACACATACAGATATACATATAGACACACACACAGATGCACAGACACACACATAGAAACACAGACACCCACACACATGCACAGACACACACACACACACACAGACAGACAGACACACACACACACACACAGACAGACACACACACAAACACAGTTGATGGGTCTCATATTCGGTGCACCTTCTCTAGGTGTGACATTCCTCGGTTCATTAGCCAGTTACCTGTGATTCCAGACAGAACCTTCTGGAACATGTCGAGACTGTACTGAGCCACCTCTCCGGGAGCTAGACCGTCCTGGAAGCCAGCATCTGGGGCCATGTGACAGGAAGTGGCCGGGTTGGCCGGACCAGCGGCGCTGTCGTACAGCGGTGGACACGTGCTGTGGATCTGTCCGTAGAAGCCTGGTGGAACACCATAGATACAGAAATGCTATTTGCACACGTCATTGTACAAGTATGACCGCTTGTCTATTACAGAATCAGGGAGCCTGAAGCTCTTTCAGAAAGTAGGGGGCACCCGGGACTGGACAGCAGTCATGTGTCCATCATGCTTTTCATCATCCATGGGCATTTATCCAGCACTGTCCCCAAAAGCCCTAACGAGGCACAAGACACCCTGGATGGGATGCCAGTCACGAGTGTTGGATCCAATAGCATTTAAGTCCCCAAACAATGTCCCTTTTTACAAACTTTATTCCTCCAACATATTCATTTTTATGGATTTTCTCCAGCCTTCTCCCAAAACTGACTTGCATCCCAGATATTGACATTTCTCCAAACGTTATTTCTGCCGAAAAATGAGTACATTTCTATTTGTGCAACATGTCCACCATTACTTAAAGACAAGGGAATCAAACGATGGGGCGATTTATGTGTAAAAGCCGATCTGATCTGTCTTCAGTGCTGACATCACAGCTGGTAAGTCACATGACGTACCACTGGCGCTTGCTTAAATGAGTCCTGGTGTCTGGGAAAGCACCAGCATGGCTGCAGCTGTTAATCATGGGCTGCCCAGTAAGGAGGACCTGCTGTATCATGCTTGGTAATATTCGCTGTACAGCCATTCCTGGAAAATCCAGCTCTTAGAAGGAAATGAGATGGCATTTATTTATACGAGCTGAATCAGGCCCATGACCCTTTGGAAATGCAACATCTCATTTGGGGCGTTTAATTACTCTTCTTCAAGCAGTCCCCAACTTTGTCTCCCAGTTTTTAAAAAAATCATTGAAGAATCAGATGAACATGAAAATACATAAACATGAGGATGGGGGGGGGCGGAGCAGCACTGACCTTGTAGGAGGAGGGCGTCGGCCACCGCTGTGTCGCCTGATTGGCCGAGGGGAGAGCAGGTCTCCTGGCACGGGGCCTCTGCCTTCCGTGGACAGGGAGTGGGCGGAGCTGGGAGCCTCTCCTGCCCAGGGCTGAGGTGGAATGGCGAAAGGGCACCATAACTGCGGCACAGTAACAACATAGTGGGTGAAATTTAAAAACACATATGGCTACATAAAGCCTAGCGCTCGTGGCTGTGTGGGAGGAATCACCTGGGAGGCGCTGCCATGCTGGATATGGCCCCCTTAAGCCCCCTGAGTCACTCTGCGCCCCTCCATCACCACTAACACCCAGAACAACCCCCCCCGGCCCGAGATTCCTGGGAACCGCAGGAATTTTTCACTTTATTTTTTATTATTATTTAATTTTTTTTTTCCCAGAGACTTATGGGATTTATGGAAACAATGTCTGTGGGAGTGTGTGTGTGTTGCTGGGAGAGCACTTATGGAGAAGGAGCTTAAGGAGGAAGGAAGACCTGCAGAGAGGAGAGAAGAAAGCGGCTGCGGGGATTTAACAATCGATTTAACATCCCGAAAGCCATTACGGCAATCCCCTTTGCCAAGCTTTAACGCTATTTTCCAGATTTTATGAATTGCTTATTGAATTCCTGGGCGACTCCTGCTGGTGGCTAATAGCACAGGCTGATGCAGGCCCAGAGAGGGGCAAAACAGAGAAGGGGCTGATTTTGGGATCCGTGAGCCCCCTACCCCCCCCCGGCTTACCTCTGCTGAGGTAACAATCAAGGGCTGACGAGAGGCAACGAGTGAGGGCGGGGCTCTCTGACCGCGCTGAGCGCTCGGCTCCTCTCGCCGGCAGCTGATGGTAGCTCAAAGCCCCCCCCCCCCCCCCCCCATCCCCCCCTCCCCCCCCCCCCCCCCCCCCCCCCCCCCCCCCCCCCCCCCCCCCCCCCCCC
>JABJVO010000025.1:44685-64189 GCA_026770805.1 Boulengeromyrus knoepffleri
AGAGAAGTAGTGGCAGCAAACGGACTGGGGGCCGTAGAGGTGGGCAGGAAGAGTTCGATTCAATGCATGGGTCGGCCCCCCCCCCCCACCCCCGATTTGTGTTGGACTCATTCTCTATTAGGGTTGCAAAATTATAGAAATGTTCAGTTAATTCCCATATATTCCTGGTAATTCTCATGGAAAGTTTCTAACTTGGAGTATTTCCAAAATTCCGCAAATTAACTTCCCATCGAATGGAAAGTTTCTGGAAACGTACCACCCCTTTGTAGCCCTATTCTCTCTTAAGACAGTGCTAGACCCTTTCGATCATCTAAGTGGTGGAATGAGTGGAGGATACAACTAATCTACCAGCACCTTGGAACGATCATCTCCACAGCTCAACCTCAACAGTCGGACTTGACTGCTATGAAGCACACATGCTGCGCCAGAAGGTCCATGGTCCCCTGAACACGAATTACAGCTCGACTCGGGGTCAGACTCGCACTATGACCCAAGCTCTTCGCTAGCCATTCATTTCGTTCGTGGCGTTTATGCGATCACAGCGACGCAGGTGAAAAAAATTAAATCTGGGCTTTGGAAGCCTGCTCTGACTTCCCAGCACCTGAGAAGAGCATAGTTCTGCTTTCTCCGTGAGAGAAACGTGGGTGTCCTCACATGCTCAGCCATGCTTTCTGCTCCACTAGCCACTAATCGCTGCTTTTCATTGCCCCTACTTTGCCTCCATGGTTTGTTTGGGGACAACTTTATGCCTGGTTAAATATCGATAAATACAGCAGAAGTACATAGGGACAAGCTCGAGTGGGTGTGGTCAGGAATGGGGGCAGGGCATGCAAATCAACCCCTCCGCAAGCCAGGGGGTCAGGGACGCAACAGGGAACACAAGATGTGCTACCGCTGCATTTCTTTGGAAACTGAGGCCAAAAACATCATGCCAGGACCAAGAACCATTCTTGGATGATTCAGTTCAGGAAGCATAATTGCAATGTGAATTTTTTTTTAGAACTGCTGCTGCAGTTGAAAGTAGAGTTCATTTCTAACAGAACTAGGCAAGGGGAAGGCAGGATGGTTTTGTTGGGATTTCCTCTTCTGATTTAACAGGGATTGGGAAGGAAAGGGGTCATGACATCATAACACAAAACACAGAGAGGCACCAGGGAGGGAGAAAAGAAAACACCCGTTTCTATAAACCCTGGAATGAGACAGTGGCAACTGATCGATCCTCACAACTCAGGGCATCCTGTCTCTGGAGCTTCCCATGGCTTCTGCGTCTTCACGGTCAGCACCGAGCTTAAAGGGGTTTTTATGTTCCCTCTGAGGAATGGCACGCTGAGTCATTTCACATGAAGACAGAACTCAAAACGACCTTTTCATTCACCCAACGTGATCGATGAGGCAAAGAGCAACATCACACCAAGGTTTATTCCCTCAACCCTGTTCGATAAATGGTCTGTCCATCAGCTTAAGGTGAAAATCCGCAACCTCTGCCAATAACTTGGCGCCAGTCTCATGTTTTCTTCAGATTGCAGGTTAACGCTCATGTGAGTGGGATCCGCAGTACCTCCAGACAGGGCTGGGTGACTTCATTCTAGCACATTCCTGCCATTTTGAAGCCACAGCAGTGCTGTGGAGCTGGCAGGAGGGGGTTTCAGGTACAGGCCGCTAAAGAAACTTGGTTCAGCATCTTATCACCACTCACATAAATCACTAAACCGAGTAAAATCAATTTTAAAGCTACATAAGTATTTAATTTACTTCTTCCCAACTAAGCTGCATGAGGTCACTATTTAGCCTGTTGCGCAACAAAGCCATGAACTCAGTGGTGACTCTGCTCCTCAGAAATAAAGCAAAAGTGAAGTGAAATCTGATTGGCCAGCTGTTGTCAAGGAAACAAGTCCCCAGGAGTGACCCAAAGAGTGAACGGCTTGTTTTTTTTTCCTCAATAGTTTGAGATCCCTTGCAGTTAGTGATAAAATGGGCAGGAGTTCAGGCAGGATGACATCAATGCTGCATAATTCATTCCCATGATGCACCACATGTTCATCATTGGGAACCTCCTGAAACCTTGACCAGCTTCCTGGGTGACCATCTCCAATCCTTCTGCACCTCCCCTCCAGCTGCAGGAGATTCAGACGTTCTCCATCCCATTTCCTAAAGCTTATATGTCCATAACACCATCTTGTGCCTCTCCTCAATCTTCTCGTATCCATTTCGTCCTGAATTCATGTCGTTAGCATTAATACTGAATCCTTGTCTTCTAGTGTAAACTTTAAGCTAACAAGATAACAATCATTTATCTGCCCGCCCACCCAGTTGTTGCAAAAGGCCACTTGCAGATGCAGACTCAACGTGATTGGCTGTTAGGGCTGCCTGTGAGTCTCCATGCACGGCCTTAGCCTGCCTAAACCTCTCTATCACAGTGCTTTATTGATACGTCCCCTGCAGTTGCCTATTACAATAGCAACATTCGTTGAGTGGCTACTTTGAACTGTTATTATAGTCTTTTCATAGCTTAATTCTCACATGTGGTTCAGCAAAGCATATGGAGGTAATTTCAGGTCAATTATTGACTGTTTTCCATTTAGGTTTCCATGGCAACGGCAGACATACTCATACAGTATGCTATTCAATTTTCTACACAGTTAAAAGCATAATAAAGCATCCTGAACCAAAGGTGCTTTTTGGCAACATAACCTGCAAATGAGTTCTATTGAACGGCCTAATGAAGATACTTAACACAACGACACACAGATATTTTTGTCATCGGATGCTTATCGCTTTAGTTCATCCCGGCAGAGTAATGTTTTGGCATTATGTTTGGCAAAGCTGATAGGATCGGCTGATGCTTAGCAAGTGCTAGGGAAAGAATCCCAGTTAAACGTCACTTATGTTTTGCCTCCACTCCCCCCCCCCCCCCCCCTCTTCCCACCCCCCCCCCACCCCGCGGCCCCCCCCCCCCACCCCCCCTCTGCCCCCCCCCCCCCGGTTATCACCCCCCCCCCCCCCCCCCATTCTGTCTACACCTGACCATAATTTCCAGTTCTGTCAATCTATGAAAATGCCCAGCATATCTTTCTGCTCTGTTGATAATTGGATTAAGGCCTGCTGACATTGTAAATGTAAAGAGGTCAACTTACATATGAACACATATAAGATATCATAGTTAATTTGTATCACAATGACTGACAGCTAAATACTACCAAAATGGAATTATAATGTTTCACAATACATTTATCCAAAATCGAGTCTCTTGTCTAAAGTAATTTAGAATGTTACCCATCAGACAGATATTTGATTACAGTTGTTTACGTTTTTTTTTTCAAATGTTCAGCAGCATAATCTTCATGAGATTTGAACCAGCAACCTTCTTGTTCCAGGGTTTCTGAAGGGAAACGTACCTTTAACCCTTCCTTCAGAAAAGTTGGGCAGGAGGTCCTGGTTGGAGGAGGAGGTGCTGGGGGAAAGGAGATGGGCAGGGGCTTGTTGCCGGTGTGGCTGGGGGGTGCCGAATCCGATCTGCTGCTTGCCCCCGGTCAGCGCCTGTCTCCGGAGACTGAGGGCAGGCAGCAGCGTGGAGCTCTGTCTCTGTGAGTAGCCCCTGGAGCTGGTGTGGCTCACTGCAGGGCTGTGGAGGCCATGATGCCCGGGACTCCCAGCATGCACCCTGACGGGAGCCGTCTGATGCCTGGCCATGGCACCCATCGACCGGGGCACTGTGGTTGGGGAAACCACCAGGTTGCACACTTTCCCGTTCATCTCATCTGGGGAAGCACGGGCCGGTCCTGTGATGGTCTACCTGCGCCAGACCTTATGCCACCTATTCACACAGACAGGCATAGGTGCGGGGAAGTTAGCATGTGCCCCGTGGAATCATGGGAAGGAGTGATTCAACCAATGTGTGGTCATCCCAACTCCAGCCTGATTCACTGTTAATATAATCCCCAATCAGAGAGGCAGGGCTAGCAACAGGCATAGCGTATTTACAGATAATCATTCCATCTCTCCCTTTTTGGTTTACAGCTATCCAATCACATCTAAAGGAAATAAATCCATCCAATTCACATTAATTCCTTATTCACTTACTGATCCAGTACTGATCCAGGCTCCCAGGAAACAAAGGCTAGAAAAAAATGGTTCAGTCTGGACTCATTGCCTCAGGTCTCACATGCATTACCCAATCTGGGGTACCTGCCCCTACCGACAGACGACATGTGGGAACATAGGAGGAGGAGAGCGGTGAGCGCAAACTCCGCCTGAGGGGGCCTGAGGGGGGGGGGCACTGTGCCACCCCTTAAACTGGACATCTACCATAGCTGCTGTGGTTTTCTACCAGATAAAATAATACAGCAGCAATATCCCCAGTACAAACCAGCAGGAAAATAGATCTTTTGAAAACTTGAAAGTTGCACAGAAATGAAGTGTTTTTTTCATGAAGAATCAACATTGATTCACTCTATAAAGGAAAGCATCCTACTGTAATGTATTGAACTCCACTTGGGTCTAAGATGACTTAAAAATGCCCCCCCCCCCACCCCCATTACTTAGGTGACTGATTCTATCCAAGTAGGACAGTGTGGTACAGTGATCTTTTCTTTCTGCTGTGGTCAGTCAGGTAACGCTGCATGGTCAGGGTCAGCATGCGGTCTCTAAACAGTTACCAACCACCATAAAGACTGCAGCCACTGACAGTGCAGACAACAGAGGCGTGGCAGTGAGTGAGACCCACCTTCCTGTTTGCAGAACAAGTACATTTCAGGTACTGTATTCCTTAAACGGCCTCTGTATATTACAACGCATGCTGCCTCTTTGTATTACATTATACAATGAGGCCAAGGGCACGCGACTCTAAAAGACATAAAGGCGCAGACAGTACGTTCATTTTAAATTCTTTCATTAAAGTGCTCGCATTATTTCTTTGGTTCAAAATTCGATATACGTATTCATCAGTATCACTTATTTGAACGAAATTCATCGCAAATACCTGGGATTATTGTGTAATCCTGTGAGTCATTTCTTCACTACAAAAAGTTTTATGTTGTACCATCAAGGCGTGAATTACGCTGAGTACTGTTTTACGTGCATAGCGCCTCCTAGTGCTAAGATAGCACAATTACAGTATCCCCAGTGAACCTTAAGGCTTAAGCAATTTACACGACGGCATCGGAGAAGCTGGGTTAAATAAATAAATAAATACATAAATAAACAATTGAAAACCAGAAAGTGAAAAATAACTCATTACAAGTAAAATAAACTGCACGCATGAACTTGTGCTTCACGATCGCTTGACTGTTAAACTACGCTATTTTTTTTTTATTAATTAATGACATGAGTAATTAATGACAAGGCAGACCCCCACACGGTTCTTTGAATTCAGTATTAAATCTTATAATAAAATTTAAATTATAGCCTTAATTGTGGCTAATCTGACAATGTCTGTGAAGTTTAGATGCCTGTGGTCCATAAGGAGTTACGGTATTATCTGTTTCATGAGTACCTGACAGCACTGGGAACGGATTTTGGGATTTGTAGGAGGATGCAAAATGTATGGTTTAGGTCTTACTGTCATAGTGAAGCATGTCCGGCCGAAACTGAATTACCGACCGTTGCTAAAACAGAGCGTGTCTGCGTTGCGTTGGAAAATATCATACGATAATCGCCTGCAGTACATTCTTAAGAACTAAAGGAAGTCGAGTGACTAAGTTGAATTATTAACCACTTTCTGTTAAAATTCAGTTTAAGTTAAAATAAATGCTGAAACTTGGGGTAAACAATTTTACTTCTCATTCAAACATCAGTTTGACACATTTATTAAAGTGCTACGGCAAAAAATAATACACTTTACGACACTGTGTTTAAAATGCAAATAAATGGTTAAGAATAGGCATGTCTACGAGAATAACTTGAACATGACGCAAACGGCCAAGACGACCATTTAAGAAATATTTGAGAAGAGCGGCAGCTCCGTGGCAAAACAATGTTCGATCCAAATAGGCGATGGGTTTCTTTCTCTAGCAGAACATAATTCATCCAAGCTTACCTTGTTACACTATAACCACCTAGGGAAAGGGATCACAGTTCTACTTAACAGACAGTTTTCCACAAATAAGTGAAGTTCTTGAGTTTAGTTAGGACAGCCACACTTCTGTTCATATATATACAAGAGATTCACTGATCTCTGTACAAGTCGCACTTACCTGGTAATCATGGTTATTATTTTAACAAAAGAAATTCGACGTGGCCCGCAACCGCAGCGATCATGCCGTCCTTAAAACTTTCAAGTGTCAAGTCTTGTCGTTCGCAGCGAGATAAGGAGACTCGGAGTCGCTTTTCTCTACTCTCCTTTGGGCTGAAAGTGGCCAGTATTGGTCATCTAATGCAGCAGCATCATTAAAAGCAGAAGTAGTCAGACAGTCGCTCGGATGATCGCACGCCTCCTCTCAGTCTTTTGTTGTCCTTTGCTGCGTGAGTTTGCGGAGTAGATGTCCCGCTTTTACTTGCAGGCGCTTTGCGATCCTCGGCGCGTTGCTGGCAGTGCGCACACGCGGCTCTGCTGTCATCGTCTCCAGGGGCGGGTAATCACTTACTCTTTAGTTCATTCTCTTTTAAGTCCCGGTTGTAGACACCTGCTGTGTAGCGGGCGACGGCGCCAAAAGCTAGTGCATCGTTTTATGAACATACTCGATTGTAATGTGTGAAATCCTGTCCGTATTTAACAGCTGCTGTGCATTCCTAAGCTATAATTATTGTTTTCGTCCGTTTAAAGTTCCCGTCTATTACTGCAATACATAGATTAAAAAAAACGTATTTATGAAATGTAATTAAGCATAGTGTCAAACTTCGAAAAATTATAGGTCTACCTGCACATTATGTACGTCTATGACATTTTGGAATTTGCAGTGCATTAATGTCGATGATATAATGGCCGATAATAGATTAATGATTGACTATAATGTTAGATTAATTATTAGACATGACATATTTACTTTGTTGCCCTTTTTGAATAACTGTATGCGCTGTTGTCGTTCAAAATAGTTGGAGTTAGTACAACTGACCACTTTGGCACAAAAACTGAAGCAGGGATATGAACTAACAACCTTCTGGGCAAATATCCATATTCTTAAATTGGTTCTTTATGCAAAGCTACGTCCGTAACACAAAGCAAAATCGACAGGAACGGCACGCTTATATGACAACATTTTTGCACGAACGATTTAATTGTAGCCGTGCTAAATCTAACGTTGTTGAAGCTACGGTTCCAAGGGGGTTTGTTAACAGAATTAAACCTGCAACGTTTTGGAATAGCCTACCACAAAAACGAGAACCGCATGCTACTGTAAGGACTTAACTGTTGATGTATAGTGTTGCAGGACATCGTGTTTACCTGAGGGAATGTATTGTGTGGTAATACGTTACGGATTATGCATTTAGTATTTGTACCAAGAAACATTTGCGTTTGTGAGCATAGAACTGGTGGAAAAACTGACATTGCCAACAAACGAAAAACAGATGAATCACCGGAATTGTTAGTGAAGGTAATTTGTTACTAAAACAGGTAACGCTGCATGATCAGTGTCAGCATGTCGTCACAAAACATTAAATCACAAATCAATCTGTTTACACAGTGTTTTCCTTTCTTCAATAAAATATTCATCCACTGATTTGTAATTCTTCACCGATGGCCCTTAGACTATTGGTGATGCCTGTACGGTCACCCGAAGCCAGCCGTAAGGCAGAGGATTCCCTAGACAGCAAACCAGCCCAGGTAGTAAGAACATCATGTCAAAGTTGTATGTTGCATTAGCGCGTAAATAATATTGACAGAAATGTCAATTTTCTTGAATCGACTTACACAAAAGTTCGGATAATCTGAAAAAGATCTTTCTGCAATGGGTAATAAAATTAACATGGTAGTAGAATATCTTTTGTTTATTGAATGGAAACCAGCTGCCTGGAAACGGCTTATGTTATTGTGAAGGTACTGCACTGATGATTTCGGTATTTTTACGTGCTTCGCTGGAGTTGAACAATACCATATTTGTATCTGGGGCAGGAAAACCCCCCAGAAGGGTACTAGATCGTGAGAGCATAAGTCTCAGTTTGCCTGGTCAAGATCCTTGGAGACACCCTGCAGATGTGTGCTGGAAAAAAACACACTTCGGGTGCATTGCTCCTGTAAAAAAAATCGAGCTGTAAAATCGGTTAAGTCGTTGCCTGTCACTTCATATCAACGCAACCCTCGTAAAAACGAACTTATTGCTGCGACGTCGTTACGAGGTACCCGGTGCAGGTGAGGTGTTGGCTGTCGGGACAGTTGCGGATATAAAGGTAAACCTAGTACTGAGATCAGCTGGTCTCACTGGTCCCACGGGTGGGTGAAAGAGCGACCATTACGCACCTGAACATGGCAACATACTAGATTGGTAATGGACTGGTGCGATCATGTGTTTAGTTCATGGCAAATCTGCAATGGATGGATGGATGCTTTTTGGAATCTATTTGCCGAAATGAATTGCAAGAGTAATGATTAAAGGTGATTCAAGAACTGAAGATCTTTTTTCGTTTAGTGACATGCGAAGAAAAGCTTTCAAAAAATGAGCAGAACCAAACGAAAGAACAAAAATGTCAAATTAACCAAGGTCCGAATCCGATACGAAAATGAATGCTAGAAGATCTTTCTTCTCGGTGTACATTAGTTGGCTTAATTTAGAAACCTCAGACGTGTTTGACTCAAACCAAAAATGTTCAGTGAAACTCAGCAAATTACACATAAATGGGGAAAAAAGCAACATTTAATGAGTAACGTCTGAGAGGCCGTAAAATACATTGTTATGAAGTGTACGCGCCAAGCGGCTGATTTTGGTTGCCTCGTATTTATTGGGGATCTTGTGCCCCGTTAATTCCTCTGCTTGTTTAGTGCGGGCGGTATATCTCCGTTAGAGCGCTTAAGATCGTAATGTTTACGAGAAAGGAGATAAATTCTTTAAAGGGCAGAGTTTTATTTATTTATTTATTTATTTATTTTTTACGGAATGGCAGTGATGTTTGCTTGTGGTGAGAACAGATGTCATGAATTACACCGACTGCAGAAATGGACGAGGGGGTGTTTCTGAGTCCTGGTATCAATTTCAAACCTCCGGTGGGTCCTCTTGTGCCGAAAACTTTTCCTCTGAGTGTCTTGGGATGAAAGAAATCGTGACAGAAGAGGTTTCCTCAGGCGCCCACTGAGAACTATTCTATTCTTTTAATGTGTATATGAAGAGGTGAAAGCGCTTGGGAAAGATTATTTTATTTGTTGTTTCTTGAGACAGGAAGGAACTTTTTTTTCAAAGTCCAGTTTTCCCTCTGCTTCTCTGGGGAATTTCTTTATAGGTTTAAGTGTAATGTTTTCGAAAACCATATTTTTATTGCTGGAATGCTTCTTGCTCTGAGAAATAACCTGGCATCTTGCATCGCCGTGTTTTCATTGGACAGGTTTTAGTTTGTAGTCAGGAGAAACGGAACAATCCGCCTGCTTTATGGGTGAGACTTGAACTGTCCCGAAATTTGTAAGGGTCGTCTCGAGGAAAGCCAGACTGTTATGGATATATTCACTCTTTGAAATTGTGTAGGCTCGTGTTGGCAACAGGAGAAAGTACTGAAAATCACAAAGAACTTTGAGAAAAGTACAACAACACAACTTTAATCGATCACTACAGGAGGACTGAATGTATTCAGAATTGATTCTCCTTGTCACCCAAAGTTTATTTTGTCCTGTACATTGTCCGAAAAAAAGTACCAAATTGTGCCTTTGAAGGTACAATTACTTGTGCCTGGGGCTGTACCTTCAAGGGCCTGTGGACTGTACCCTAACTGTAGGTACCTTTTAGTGTAATATAAAGTACTCTGGTAAAAGTCTCTGATGCACATTTTGTACCATTGGGGGTACATTAATGTTGTTTGTACCTTGAGGAACAAAACTGTACCCTTTTTTCAGACAGCATACCTTAGTAATCCTTTACCGCACGTTGGGATAATTTCAATCCAATTCCTTTAGGTCTCAGTCCAATAGCCAGCTCACCTCATAACCCTAACCCTCCACCCCCTTCCTCCACAGCCCATGTTCTGTCGAGAGCCACCCGCTCACTATGCCGGGGGAGCTGTTTGTACAGAGCAGGCCCTGCTCCCAGGTTGGTATGACGACCACATTGTTTACGCTGCGGTGGTACGGTAAGGTAGTGGCGTGTGCCTGGAAACCGGGCGTAGAAACTCTGCCTTTGAAGGCGGGCAGAGGGGTCCCAGTCTATGTGCCCAGCTCTGAAGCTGCTCGCAATGACAGCCTGTAGATGCAGCATATAATCATGATGAAATTAAGCATAATTACGTAGCTCCGCATGCCAGTAAAGCCCTCCTTAAATCAATACTCTATCCCTGCTAAACGAATTTATTTTTTATAGGTCTGCATGTGATTCTGTATGCCTGTGTTGTTTTTCCATATTCACACTGTTCAGAGCCGCAAAGATTCACCAGTCATGCTCAAATATACAGTAATAAAGAGGCACTGGGGGAAAAACACGAATGTCATAAATGGGGCCATTCTTCAGATGGTGTGCAGCACAGAGGTGGCAGCTGGGAAAGCGACGTCACAGTGGGGTAAACTGATGTGACAGAGAATGATTAAGTCAGGTAAGGCAGTCTTAAGTGCAGTTTCCCGGGAATTATGGTAAGTGGTTAATTTGAACAAACATACAGTGTAATTGTCCTTTTGTACTGTACCCACAATGGCTGAAATATGTATCATTTTTGCTTTTAATGAGCCCCTTGCTGATGTGGCTAACTGTCAGAAGGGTCAGTTGCATCATGTGACCCCAAAATTCCAAATTATTTGTATATCTGGTGGCGACACGATTTCTCTGTGATTACCTTATTACGATCCACCCCCGGAGCCCAGGAGCCAGGCAGGCTGCGGTGAGTCAGCGGGGCGAGTCACCAGGATGTCCAGCTCTGTGGGAGTGGGGGGAGTGGTGGGATTGGAGGTTCAGAGTCTCCATTGCCTGATCATGTTTTTTTTTTTGGGGGGGGGGTAACAGGGGGCTTGGATCAAAGGTGTTGGATTTGAAATACATCCTGACCATTTCATTTTAACAGCAAATGTGTCAGGGACTGAATTAAGTGCCATCGTGCATTAAGAGGAACAATATCATGTATAAATAAGAAACTGGGAGGAGAGAGAGAGAGCACTAGGCTCCTGTAAAAGCACTGGTATCGTCCTGTCCTGAGGGGATGGTTGGCAGCGAGTCTGCACAACACAAAGGTGCTGATGAATCAGCCCAAGCGGAGGCAAGTCAGAAACCTCCCATGGTCAAGTGTGCCGAAGAGCAGGAACGGCTCTGCCCAGAGACTTTACTCAGACTGCATTTTAGGCACTAGTCAAGCAACTTACACGTTTAATAAAACTGTTGAGACAGAATTAATATTTGATATCATATAGTTCAAAATACAGGCAGCTCAGTGAGGACTGATGCTGTTTCACACCTCCAGGGTTAGGGTTTTGAATCAGGCACTGCTGTGTGTTTTTGTGTGTCCGTGTGTGTGTGTGTGTGTGTTTGCATAGATCACATTTGGGTACCAAAATGTCCCCAAAGTGTGGTAAAACCTGAAACTTGCTTTCTTTTGGGGACATTTTTCAGGTCCCCATTAGGATAAGCTCAATTTTATAAAAATCTGTGACAGCAATCAAAAAATTTAAAAAAAAAAAAGTAAAAATGTTGCCAAATACACCAAAAGTCTTGAATTTTGGCTAGTTACTTGTGGTTAAGGTTAAGGCTAAGTAGGGGTTAAGGGTGTTGTGATTGGGATTAGGGTTTTTCCCACAGAAATGAATGGACGGTCCCCATTTAAATCGGTACGCCAACGTGTGTGTTAGAGGAAGACATTTACTTAGACTCTTCTCTATTTTGGCACCTAAGTGGTGGAATGAACTTCCCCTAGATGTCCGAACAGCTGAGTCATTGGGTGCCTTCAAACAACAACTAAACACCTACCTCTTTCAGGGGGACTTGGATTAGCACTTCCAGGATTATACTCTTCTTAAAAACATGCATTACTTGACAACAGAGTTTTAGAGTGATAGTATTCTTAACTGGGTTCTATTGAACCAGTATCAGAATATATTCACTGGTGAGACTTTTAAACACTTATGTAAGTTGTTCTGGCTAAGGGTGTCTGCCAAATGCTGTAATGAATTGGTCGACTGGTGCCTCTAAATTGTCCAGTTTGTGTGTGACCTGTGTTAAAGATGTGTCCCATCCAGGGTATTTCCCTGCCTTGTGCTTAATGTTCTCCCTAAGATCGATACAAGGCATCCAGCCTGGGATTGGGTTGTCCAAAGACATTTTGAAAAGTGCAGGACAACATATTGGCAAATATCAAGATCAACTATAGTTCATGTCCTGATACAGTAAAAACTATACAAAAGAACTGAATTGGAATGATGCATTGCAGGCCAGAGACATTTAAACAAAGTCTTCATTTTTAAAGACCAACTGTAAGAGCCATTGTAACAGGTGGTTAAGAAATAGTCAAACGTTTTCAACTTTAACACTAAACATGCTGTAAAAGTGTCTTATTCAAGTGCCTTAAGCATGATAAATTTGCTTGCAGAACAAAAACCCCGAAAGATATACAAGTCCTTAACAATAAACATTACGTGGAAAAAGTACTCTTTGGTGTGTGGCGACCTCTGGTGGAGATATATGATATATATTGTTGACATTTTGTTGCTTTAAACACTAACAGCAGTGTACATGTTCCATTTGATATGAATGGTTAATATACAAGATATTTAACAACAATTCGTTCATCCTCCAACCATTTATCCCGGTCAGGGTGGCGGGGGCGTAGAGCCTTTCCCAGGCAGCACAGGGCGCAGTGCTGATGTACGCCCTGGACGGGATAGCAGCCCATCGCAGGGAATATAAATGCGCACGCTCACATTCATAAATGACGGGCAATCTGGTAGGCGTTCGGCTCAAATGCCAGTCTTTAAATTGCGGGGAAAAGTGAGGGAAATGCGTTCGAAGGAACGGAGAAAGTACTCTTCACAGACATACAGTGAAAGTGGAACAGTACAAAAATGCAAATTTTAACTTAATAACACAGATTGACGTTGAACAAATCCGTACGTTTTCCGTACTTATATCACTTTTTAGTTTAAATTACACTTATCCTATGAACGATACATTTTATTATATATATATATATTTTTCATATAATATGTTAGGATTTTGCTGTACAAGCTCTGGGTGTAACAGAGGCACAAATCAGTCCCCTGAAATTTACGTCTATCTGTCGACACGCCCAGATCACCCTTTAAATAGAATATGTACATAACGTAAGGAAAATCTTCCGTCTGGTTTTTAAAAATAATTGCATGGTATAAAGATCAAAATATTCTTAAAGAAATAGGCCTATCTACACCCGCACTGAATAACCATACATATTAAAGCAAAATCTACATGTGCAAAAGCATGCATTTCATTTGTATGTTTAATTAATAGAGTTTCTCCACCACTGTTGTCTAAATTAAATAAGCCTATAATATAATCATTACAGTAAATTCGCGGCCAGTGTTTGTAGCCGCACCAGCAGCGCGCAGCGCCGCGTGCGGCCGGACGCGCCTGCTCAGTGGGCGCCGCTCGCGCCGTTTCTCCTTCCCGCAGACCGTGTCCTCTACCGTGTGACGCAAAAGGAGGCGCTGCCTTTGCGGGACAAAAGCGGTAAGATCGCTGGCTATCCGGCCAAGTCTGACTGTGGGGAAAAATGTTTTTTAAAAATTAGATTCTCCTTTTAAAGCGCAGATTATTTCTTGAGCGTGTTCCTGGACACTTTAGCTTTGAATTCTGCAATCTTAGGTGCAATAACAGGCCCGGCGTAATTGAACGTACCTATATCAGTAAATGTTTAAGCGGTTTATGTATTTTGGTACCATTTATTTCTCAATCCCATGACTGGTTTGGTGTTTTTTTAGGCTTATTGCACCTCCGATCGTCCAAGCCCAATAACATGACCATGTGGAGATAACGGGTCTTGTTCTCGGCGAGATTAAACTGTGGATGCGATTAACTAAAACTATAAATAGCAGAAGTCCGTAGAATTAGACTGTGCAGTAGCGAAACTTGCCCTTTTATCTGAATGTGCAATTTCACAACAAGCTGGCGACGATGACATTGAGATTAAAATATATAGTAGCCATAATTGTGAAATATATTCGTTCTTATAACGCACTTGTACTGGCTGTTTCTGCACATTGAATTTTCGTGTTTGTCTTGCCAAGGTCCTCGGGATTATTTCTGGCAAGGTAATGTTTCTGTATCTGCCTAAACCCAGTGTATAGTCGTTTAATGTAATTGAACTGTACCTCTGCCGAAGTCCTGCAAATTCATTCGTTTGCAGGTGATTTAGGCCTGAAACGCGATGCCGAGTGACTGTGAGGTTAAACGACTGACTGATGGACGCGGTTGAATGAAAATTAAACAGGCCAGCATCGCGCAAGTAAGGTTACGGATATTGATCCTTATGTGTACCGGAATTTTGTGGCAGTGAAAGCCTTTAATTAACATCCGTTAATGGCCAAAATAAAATGGACTGGATTATTACATCTCCGCGGTTTGAAATCGTACACAGTGTTAAATCACTTGCGGAAAAGTGTGACCTGGATTTCCTGTTATCTGCCTTAAATACTTCGCTTTGTCGTGCATTTCCGGAGCCCCTATATGACCTTCGATCAGATATCAATTTTTAGCCATGGTTAGTCTATGTACTTACATCTCTTTCTTGGTTTACCGCTTTTAAGAGGTGAACAAAAGCCTAAGCTTTGTTCTGTTTAAAGGAATTTGTTTGCCTGCCGCAGACACTGCGGAATACAGGACATCCTTAACGAGAAAACTTTGCTCACCAACTGCGAGGCCTGGAGCTTTATTCTAAGAGGCCTAACTAGAAGCAATTGAGGTTGATTTCATTTTCCTTCCATAAATTGTCTGATTGATCACCCTGTTGTTATCAAGAACACAAGTCGATTTGACCTCACACCCAAGTCATAAGTAACACGTCAGAAGATGAACTGAGGTCTAGCACAAACCATCCCGTTCCAAGGCACTGCTGGACCAGACTGGTAGCCATAAGACAGGGAACTGGCATTCTTGATTTTCTTGATCTTGGCAGCAATATTGAGCCTTGAGGTGTTGTCTCGTAAGTACTATAATAGTGCCTGGTTCTTAGAATATAACATCTTTGTATGGGTGGTAACTTGTGGCATAGCTTGAGACAGATGTTGAAGGTCAAGGATTTGAGGGTGTTTAATTGTAGTACTCAATGAGAGTAACTTAGGCCAGCAACCCATAAACTATTGCAGATGGAGGTTGGGTGACAGTGGTCACCTAGCAACCACATCACCGCATGTCAGGTGGACGCTTACTCAGGGTGTAGTTTGGCAATATTTTTGACGTGACTCGTTCAGTTGTGATATCTGCTATGGGTGGGGACAGAGGTGAGACGAATATGGCGGAAGCCCTGCGTGATTATGGGGGCGCGGATTTCAGCAGGGGCCCCGGAACATGGTGGCACTCCTGTAACATGCACCATGATGAAATATGGCTAGACGGCTAAACTACTCAGGAGGACTCAATATATTCTTAATATATCCTGACTCGTTCTTTTGGACTGTGGCCTCTTTTTGTCTCGATGTCAGAAATAGAGACCGTTCTTCAGGAAATGTGAGTTTCCTGCCAACAGAAGGAATATTGCATTTTTTCCCCCCAGAGCCAGATACTGACCCCCCCGACCTGTCCTGTCACAGACATCATGGCTGTCCCCCCCTCATACTCTGACCTGGGCAAATCTGCCAAGGATGTCTTCAGCAAGGGCTACGGTGAGTAACCAACGTCACAGCGGCGCTGACCCGGTTTGCCCAGAAAAAGTGGTGCAGCGGACGCAGCGTTTCACAGGCTGCGATGGAAAGCCTGGCATGCATCAGGTTTTGTTCGCAATAATGTGTCCGGATTTATTGCCCTTAATGGCGACCTGTTGCCGTCTGTGTTTATAATCTTGCAATCTTGTGCGATGATACGGCTGCTTCTGTGTTGCCGGCCAGCTTGATTTCCCCTTCAGCTGCTTGACCTGTTGTTCATCCAATGCTGGTGCGTGTGGTGGACATGCGGGTTAGCGGCCTCGCAGAAACATTGACCAGTCAGGGTTTTAAATTGTGACCAGTTTGATATGACAGTGGGTGACGATTCCCAGTGATCAGCAACGAGTGCAAGGCAGCATGTTTGACTGGTCTGTCATCCAAACCTAGTCGAATTAATCCAGGATTCTAGTCTAAATCGAAGGTTTAACAGGATGGCCTGCAGGTGTCTAGCCGCTGAATATCAAACGTTGTGTGTGACTCTACTAGACATGCAAAGGTCCCCATTGCTTGTTTATGATGGAGATATGGACACTGCACTCTCTTGTGTTCCATTCTGGTTTACGTGCGTAACGTAACTGTTCTTGTTTTTTCGTCTCCACCATACTCCATCTCTCCCCCAGGATTCGGGCTCGTGAAGCTGGACCTGAAGACCAAGTCGGAGAGTGGGGTCGTAAGTCATTCTGCAGTACTTCCCTCAAGTCTGACTAACCTTTACTTACAGACAATCCACCCTTTCTGAACTAATCAGGCTGTGATGGGCTTTTTTCACGTTTTAGATGAACAAACAAAAAACCATTATCTTTGAGTCTATGTTCAGACATACAAAGGAAAATTCATTGTTATAGTGATAAAAACTCGCCGCGTAAATCGTACCAGAGAAACGGTTTCTCCTTTTTTAAGACGATGCTAAGTGTTCTTTAAATGCAAAATTAACGGCAGTGACAACTATAAAAGCTACTGCAAGAAACACAAGATTCCACAGTCACTGAGATAGCTAACATGTGAGGCTGGGTACTGACATCAAAGATAGTATGTATGTACACTAACAAACATTATGTATTACTAATAGTTATATATGATATGATTTTATGTGATCCAAATCATTTTAAGTATTGTTATATTTTTGGCTTTAGCAAGTTCCACAAATATTCCGGTTTAATGGTTCCCAGCCATCCTGTGAATAACCAACACCGCGAATGTCAAATCTGAGAATGAGGAGGGGCAAATGTAGTTAGTTTGATTATGAGTATCGTGGGCACTGTAACTCTGAAACTTCGTAAGCTTTGAATTTCTGGAACTTCCGTTTTGCTCTTGGTCAGTTGGGTTACTGGTCACACTGGAGTGTTTCCGACACTTTGGTTGCCCCTGTAGTAAAATGGTAAAATCTTCCCCACCCATTGGCCTGGTCCAGCATCCTCTGTTCCTCAGTCTTGTGTGGGCTGGATTTGAGGGCTGCAGACATTTTGAACAGGGAAGCTTGATTGCAGATTACGCACCCGCACAGCTTCCCTGTGGGAAATCAACACGCTGTTTCCATTCTCTGTGATGTCCATCTCTACCTCTGATTTCGGTTTTTCATTCAGTTTAATTGCAGTGGAAGTTAATGTTTGTTTCGCCAAAGCAATTTGCATTAATTATTAACGATAAAAGAATTCACATTCTGCATTATTAGTTTCTCGCTTTATACCTCTCTGTTTGTGTCTCTGTCTGTCTGTCTCTAGCAACAGGGATCCTTTTCCTGAGAAAATTGGAAATTTAACTAAAGCAGACTGATGTTAGTATGCCAGAGGAGTTTGTGGAAAGCCTGTCACATGCTTCACCTCAGCGGTACCTCACACTGACTGATAGGCTTGCGAGTCGTCCTAAAACACACAGTTTGTTTTCACACTGCATTTTTTTGGCATATTTGTGCACCTTCGCGGTATAGTGATGTGAGAGTGTGTCAATTTCTTTAACTTTTGACTTGTCTTCCTGTCCTGCTTCCGTGCTGGATCGTGATGTCAGATGGTAAGTGTGAGCGCCAGAGTGAGTGACTGAGTGAGAGTGTGAGTGAATGGATGTGTGAATGATTGAATGAGTGAGTGAATGAAGGTATTTGAACGAGTGAGTGAATGATTAAATGAGTAAGTGAAAGTGTGTTTGTTGAAGTCAGGAAAGACAAATTTAAGAATGGAATGAAAAGGCAAATGTCAAAAGAGTACAAAGAAGAACAGAGCATTAAAGGCCATGTACATAGAACCCGAGGCCGTGCTCATTTATTGCTGTGTGTGAGCAGCGTCTGTACCATCAGGCAGTCCTGCCTCTTCCTCTTAGAAGGGGGGGGGGGGGAATTCATCATTCTGCCCAACACAGTGATTTATTTCGGAAATGAAAACAGGAAGGAAAAACAGTTGTTTTTATACTCTTTCTCTCCTTCATTCTCTTTTCTACCCCTTTGTTCTCTTCCTTTCTCTCTCTCCTTGTCTCTCACTCTCTCGCTGCCTGCCTCTTTCTGCCTTTCCCACAATGCAGTGTGGTAGCTGTAGCTATACTCACCAGGGCTATATCCACTGCTAATTTCTTTTGTCTCTTGTCTCTTGCCCCCCTCCTCGCTGCCCTCCTCTTTTACCTCCTTCTCCTCTGTTTCACTCTTCCATTGTTGCCTCCTGACCTTGTCTCTACTCTTGCTTGCGCTTCACTTGAACCCCGCTGCATCGCGCAATCTCTCTCTTTTTCTATCTTTCCCCCACCCCCCTTGGGTCTCTGTATCTAAGGAGTTCATTACCTCTGGATCCAGTAGCGTAGACACTGGCAAGGCCACTGGAAACCTGGAAACCAAGTACAAATTGCCTGACTTGGGGCTCAGCTTCAGCCAGAAGTGGAACACGGACAATACCCTGACCAGCGAGATTACCCTGGAGGACCAGGTGAGTTAGCCAGCCGGAACATACACTCCCTTCTATTCACTGAGGTTGGGAGTAGTGTCTGGCTGCTGGTGCCGATCTCAGACCCACTGCTCTCAGACCCCACTGCTCTCAGGCCCCGTCGCTCTCAGGCCCCGTCGCTCTCAGACCCCGTCGCTCTCAGGCCCACCGCTCTCAGACCCCACCGCTCTCAGGCCCCGTCGCTCTCAGGCCCCGTCGCTTTCAGACCCCACCGCTCTCAGGCCCCGTCGCTCTCAGGCCCCGCCGCTCTCAGGCCCAGTCGCTCTCAGGCCCCGTCGCTCTCAGGCCCATCGATCTCAGACCCACTGCTCTCAGGCCCCGTCGCTTTCAGGCCCCGTCACTCTCAGGCCCCGCCGCTCTCAGGCCCGCCGTTCTCAGGCCCGCCGTTCTCAGGCCCCGCCGCTCTCAGGCCCGCCGTTCTCAGGCCCCGCCGCTCTCAGCCCCGCCGCTCTCAGGCCCGCCGCTCTCAGGCCCGCCGCTCTCAGGCACAGTCGCTCTCACGCCCCGCCGCTCTCAGGCCCCGCCGCTCTCAGGCCCCGCCGCTCTCAGGCCCTGCACTTGTGTAGATTATTATATTGTACATGTAGTAATCCAACTTTACCTGAGCAGATGCGTGACTATTAATAATCCCGACTACGTA
>JABJVO010000025.1:86004-99962 GCA_026770805.1 Boulengeromyrus knoepffleri
GCGGGTGGGAGGACGGTTGGGCGGGGGGGGGGGGGGGGGGGGGGGGGCATAAAGGTAAAGGATTTTCTTCATATTTTTACACTCTGATTAATCAAAACAGAGTTTATGATATGAAATGAGAGCCAGTGTTTAACCGTTCATGGGAATTTTACTTGTTCTGAGGCCAGAAAAAAAATGATTGGTTCAGAGTGATCACCAATCAGATTGTAGTGGAGGTGGGTCCAAGCACCTAGAGGAGGCGGGAACAATCACTCAGATATCTTGGTCCTACCTCTTGTAGTTGCTTGGAAACACCTCCTCTACAATCTGATTGGTTCAGAGAGATAACCAGTCATTTTTCATTCTGCCCCCAGAACATTTTTATCTAAGTAAAATTCCCATAAGCAGTACAACACATAGCCTGGTTTCTATAAAATGCTCCTTCTTGACCCATTTAAGGTGCTGCTGGAGGAGCTGCAGAGATATTCTCAGGATGAGATGGGTCCTGGCTGGCTGGTGTATATTATGATTGCTAATGCTGGGGGGTTGTGTTTCATTAGGGTTAAATGGTTTGGGCGGTAAATAGGACTCCCTGTCCCCTGCTCACAGGCCTTTGGCCACAGGAGTGGTACGAAGGGGTATGTGAGATCGCCACCAAGTCCCCACTGCTGACCTTCCCCAGTGGGGAGCCACTGCGCTCAGAGCTGCAGTACAACTCAGCACTGAAGAACGACACAGTCACCCCGGTATGCGGAAGACGTCTCGAATCCCTTACCTTCCCTGGTCTGTCATAACTCTGTCATGGATAGTTTAAAGCAGTGTTTCACAAACTGGAAAATAAAACAAATTACAGATAAATTAGGATCACAAGGTGCCATTACAGGACAGAAATGCAGTAGCGTTAACAGAGTGTTAAGCTGCACTAAGAACCTGGTCAAATAGCCTGGTCATCTCGGTCAGTGTTTCTCAATCCAGTCCACAGGGATCCACAGTCCATGTTTTTGAGTGAAAATGTGGAGTGAGCAAAAACATGGACCGACTGTAGGTACTGGAGGACCAGATTGGGAAACGCTGATCTAGGTTCATTTATGAATTTTCATTGGTCAGGTGACGGTTGGGCAGTGACTTGTTCAGATTATTGGTTAAGGAGGATGTAAACAGCCAATCCCCTACCAGGCAGAGCTGAATGACTTGAGGAGCACCATCATCAACCTGCTTGACCCGCCCCCTGAAGTAGTGGCCCTAGTCAACAAGCTGGACTTTGCAATGTCCACCTACCTGCTGTCTGTCTACCGGCTGGAGTACATGAGGTGGGGGCTGGCTGCCGTCTCTCAGCTGATTTAGCCACTATTGGGTGCAAATATTGAGGTAAACCTGTAGTAGCTAGAGAACTGGCCTCGTTCGTTGAGTGTGTTTTGGTCTGTGACACCAGGATGCAGTAAATCTGGCCCAGATGGTAGAGCAAGGAAGAAGCATTTACAGTAAATGTGAAGAATTGATTGTTTTGACATGTGATGCAATATGATAAACTTTATTGATGCCAGGGGGAAATTCTTGAGCATACAGCAGCGAGGAAGGGAAAGTGTATACAAACAAACATGTAGTGCAAAACAAGACAAAGTGTATAGACACATAGTGCAGATAGGTAAACATTGTGGTAAACAAACAGCAAAAAATAACCTACACGGCACACAATCTGTAAAAGAACATCAAGGAAATAAATAATTGGGAATAGAAATAAACAAATTTGAAGTGCCATTGGAAAACAGCCCTGGACTTTTATTACGTCAGACAAGTTGGGGGGGGGGGGGGTCACCACAGGATGAGGTGATAGACCAGCTTGCAGGCCAGTTTCAGCATCACACACCCCAGCAGCTGCTCTCCTATGCCCCCCCCCCTTCCCCCCAGGGTACTGCACTCGTGGGATCTGGACCGCTTCCAGGTGATGTTTCGCTACTTCGAGGACAAGGCCATCCAGAAAGACAAGTCAGGTAGGCGGAAGCAGACGGCCAGGCTGCCGGTGGGGCTGGCCGGCCAAAGCGATGCTGCTTTCACTGTCTGTTCACCCTTCATATCCACATCTTCTGATGCTCCAGGGGCTTTGGGGTTTAAGGTTACTCTGCTGTATCGATTTGTGTTGTGGTTTCCTCTGGCACTAATGCTCTTTTCGGGGCTCCGTAAGCACTTGAAATGGATCTGCTCAGTGTGTCTGATCTTGAAGCAGAACATGATCTTGCGCTAACATTCGGTTGGTTAGAACAGTCAGTTAATAGTTAATCAGCTATTTGTTGTCAAGTCTTTAGATGTCGTCAACGTATCTAACACTCTCCTTTCCACATATTTGCCCCAGGGATGATGCAATGTGTGGTTGCTGTGGGTGACAAGGTCTTTGAGGTCTTCCTACAGATGATGGCAGAAAAGGTGAGTCTTCTCACAAGAAGGGAGTATGAAAACAGAGCTGGGATCTCTCTGAGGAAGTGGTGACCCTCTGACATCATCTTCCTTCAGCCCAAGACCAAGGAGCATGAGGAGGAGTTGGAGCGCCATGCCCAATTTTTATTGGTCAACTTCAACCACACCCACAAGAGGATCCGCCGGGTGGCCGACAAGTACTTGTCTGGCTTGGCTGAAACGTGAGCGAGCCAATTAAGTCATGCGATGCAAGTGAGCCTCTAGCACACAATCAGGCGCACACTGAGGCACACTCACTGAGCCCCATGTGTACGTACAGAGCCCCTGAGTCATCCAGCGTTCATCCAGCCTTTTCTCAGACATTCATATTTTTTCAGATTGCACTGAATTGCCTGACTGTTCCATGAAACACATTAATATAATTCCGTCCTTAAACGATGTTTACGAATAGGTTTCAAGATAATCTAAATATTTACTAATTTCAGTGAGTAGTATCTGTCAGATGTTGCTCATGTCTCTTCTGCCATCTTCTCCCCCCCCCCCCCCCCGTCAGTTTTCCCCACCTTCTGTGGAGCGGCCGGGTCCTGAAGACCATGCTGGACATTCTGCAGACGCTGTCTCTGTCCCTCAGCTCTGTACGTGTCATGCCCGATGACGCTGATCACCGGCCACGTGCTGGTTACCCGTTAGGAAGTGTCCTCCAGGGAGTGCCTCAGCATGTGGCGCTCATGAGCCGTAGGAGCCCGTAGCATGCTGGTAGGCTGACGGCTTACGATTCTCCACGCTTAGGACGTTCACAAGGACCAGCCGTACTGTGACATCCCAGATACGTCGCACAGGATCACTGCGCCAGACACGCAGGAGGCCAGAGAGGTAACGTGTCCCATGGGAACATCTCCTTCATGCCTTTGTGGGCTGGATGATGATTAAGTGTCAGAATATCGTGTGGAGTCTGTTAGCAGCAGCCAAGAGTGAGGTGTGGCTATACCCATCGAGCGGCATTATTACTGGAGAAGTAATTTGCGTAGTAGTCCAGAATCTGGACCAGAAGGCCCAGGAGGAGCTGTACAACTGTATCGTAATCTGACACTACTGTCGTAACATTTCTGCTTGTTTTAGGGAATTGTAAAGGACTTTGCTGCCCGCTGTGGGGAGATCCTAAGGGAGGCAATGAAGTGGGCTCCTTCTGCCACCAAGTCTCACCTTCAGGTCAGCCAATCGCTGCAGACAAAAGAAGCAGGCCACTCAGCCAATCGCATTCAGCGTAACTGAATATGTTCTCCACCTGCTACTATACAGTTTATGAGGACTAGTATATTTGGGTCCCTCTGCGTGTGAGGTGTTCAAAGTTTGGATCTTCTTGTAAGTGACAGGATGGAGCCCCATATATGCGATGGCAGATAGGGTGGAAATGGCTTGTGTGGTTGTCTCTCTGTCGTACAGGAGTACCTTAACAAGCACCAGAACTGGGTCTCGGGGCTATCTCAGCACACAGGCCTGGCCATGGCCACCGAGAGCATCCTGCAATTCGCTGGCTACAATCGGCAGAGCATCACACTGGGGGTAGGTTACAGACTGTGGTTAATGGGCATGTTCATCACTCCCCATTGGTGTATCTGATCCCAGTGGACGTGACCAGTGGATGCATTTTTACTGTTTGTTATACTCTTCAGTTCCTGGCATTTCCCTGAATGATTCTCCTATGGTTGCTTTTGCTCCTCTTCACACAGAGCACTCAGTTAAGCGAAAGGCCGACTTGCATCAAGAAGGACTACTCCAGCTTCATGGCATCTCTGAATCTCCGCAACCGCTACGCGGGGGAGGTATGGATGGGGGCTCCGCCATTCATCCCTGCATGTCCTTTAACGGGCTTCCAAAAAAATACTGACTGCCCTGCTCACAGGTGGCGGGAATGATCCAATTCTCGGAGGCCACGCACAGCTCCCCGGACCTCAGCAGACTGGTGATCCGGCAGATGGACGAGGCCCTGGCGGAGGAGAAGCCTCAGGCCTACACCCAAGCCATGTTCAAGCTGGCTGCCCTGCTCATCAACCCCAGAGGTTGGTCACAGCCCCCACGGTCTTCATCTGAAAGTGAATCACTCAATCATTGGTTCCCCTCACCTCTATTGCCTTGGACTCTTATCCACCATGTGATCAGTCCTTCATTCCAAGTACTGCAGTGTTCTAAGTATATATGCATCATAAACTGGCCCGTATGACTCATGACCTAAAACCCTGTAAATTAATCTACAATCTAAGTTGGTCCCTAATCGCTGAATATTTGCTGTAGGATGGAGGATCTCGTCTTGCATGTCCACTTTTACTGTGGCAGCAAAGGTTTTTATATAAAGGATAAAGTGTGTTTTATTGTCATTCCAGAACGTGTTTTACATGAAGGGGACGAAATGAGGTACTCAGGTCCCGGTATAAGTGGCCACAACAAGATAGAAAGAAAACAATAATACAATGAAGAAAATAAGATAAAAATAAATAATAACTTTAGGATAACTGCCTCGTGCCCGTAGCTTCCGGGATAGACTCCGGACCCCCCGCGAGCCAGAAGGATAAGCGGGTTGGAAAATGGATGGATGGAATAACATTAGGATAAATAATAACATTAGGACAGGGGTGGGGATCCTGATCCATGGAGGGCCGGGTTGGGTTTTTGGAATGGCCTCTCAATCAACCAATAATAAAGCAGCGGTTCTCAGCTCCAGTCCTGGGGACCCTCTGTTATTGGCTGATTCAGAGGCCATCCCAAAAACCCACACCCACACTGGCCCTCTATGGAACAGGTTCCCCACCCCTGCATTAGGAGAATATCTCCGACTATGAGTATAAATTGAACAGCGTGAGTGCAGAAGATATTATCGATGTCTGTGCAAATGCTCTGAAAAAATGTAACACTGGTTGTAGAAGCAGCAACTTGTGTGTGCAAATTCACAGTAATAAAGTGCAGCAGTAAACTTAACCATTGCAGCAACGCCTGACTTGTAACATTGGTCATTTATAGCAGCGTGTTGTATAATATGAGAAGTAATGCTATTAATAATTGATCTACAGACTTTATCAGTCTCCCAGCCTCTGAGGAAAAAAATGGAATTGTTAATAGATCAAAACTGGTATGAGGACCAACAACCTTCCAAAGTCAGACATTAGAGGTAGATTCCAGAAGATTACCAGAATTCGGAATCTACCTTTGTGTGCTTTGTCGTTGTCTCTGTGTCTTTGTCTCTGCATCTGTGTCTGTGCAGGTTTGTATTTACCACGTTGTGGGGACCAAATATCCTGTTGCTTTTAGGCTTGTGAGGAGGTTTTTCAGGCACCACAATATAAACCTCAGTTTTATAAAAATTTGTGAATGCAATCAAAAAACTAAAATAGCTGAAATTCTTGTATTTTGTTTGGTTACTTATGGGATAAGGTCAGGTCAGGGCTGGGTAAGGGTTAGGGTTATCTTAGTTAGGATTAGGGTTATCTTAGTCAGGATTAGGGTTATGCCCACTGAAATGAATGGAGAGTCCCCACAATGACAGGAACATAGGGAGTGAGTGCCCTCACCGGTGTCTGTGCCTGTGGGTTTTGCCGACAGATGATGACCCCCAGCTGCTGCACCACCTGTGCTGGTCGCCCCTGAAGATGTTCACGGAGCACGGTATGGAGACGGCCGTTGCCTGCTGGGAGTGGCTGCTGGCTGCCCGCGTGGACGTGGAGGTGCCGGTAGGGACGCGCAGGCATGCGTCGGCCAGCAGTGGGCGCTCTGGTCACTGACTGCAGCTAATTTAATTAAACCTAAACGATAAACTAATTCATCCTAAATGGCTTCAATCATTATTTGATTGAGTAGAAAATTATATTTAATCGAAAGCAGCTGGGAAGTAGGTTGTTACTGCGGCGATTATTTTCATGTTAATCAAACAACACTTTTATCCAAAGTTACTTGTGTAGTAAATGATATATTCACATATATATCTGTATATTAGATATGATGTTAATTACTTCACCCAAAGGTACAACAGCAGGTCCCGCCACTGTACTTCATTGGGAGTTGTTTTCTCAGTAGGTGTTTTCTAGCGTGTAAGCTGGGTCATGCCTGCTCCCCACCCACCCCTGTGCCCCCAGTTCATACGTGAGATGGCCGGGGCGTGGCAGATGACAGTGGAGCTGAAGAAGGGCTTGTTCTCGGAGACTCAGACGGAGGCGGATCCCCTGGCAGCGTCCGAGGAGAGTCAGCCCATGCCCTGCCCCCCCGATGTCAAACCCCACCACATCTGGATTGAGGTGGGCCTACTCGTCCGCACGCCAGACCGCTCCTTCATCTGCCAGATGTTTGCCCACCACTGGTGCTCACTCCCCCCTGCCTCTGCTGGCTTACTGTCCAGCTCAGCTCTGAATTAACTGGCCTCTATCAAGATGGCGGTTGCACAAATTACCCACATTTTAATTAAAATAACACTAAACTGAAATTTTATGAAGACTTTCTGCTAAAAAGTTTTTGCTAGAATTAAGAAAATATAGTGTCTCTACATTGTTTTGGAACTGGCTTTAATTTTTTTGTAACATACAATAAGCTGTTTGCACATGTAATACATCATCATCATCATTATCCTCATCATACTGCTTCTCGTGGAGAGGTCAGCCCTGCTCTCTCTGAGGATCCTCAGACCACCCCCCCCTGGGTGATAAAGCCCCCCAGGTGTCCCAGCTCTGCCCTGGGCCTACACCCTTGGGACATTCCCAAATCACCTCTGCCAACTTCTCTCGAGATTCAGAGGAGTGACATCTGTCAGATGTAAAACTGGGCTGGCCAACTTTCTGAGAGGAGCCTCAGGTTGGTCACTCATACTGTGTCTCCACCCACATCCTCACAGTTCCTCACCCAGAGGTTCGAGATCGCCAAGTACAGCAGCGCCGACCAGGTGGAGATCTTCAGCAACCTCCTGCAGCGGTCCCTGTCGGTCAGCGTGGGCGGTCCCTCCAGTCCCCTGAACCGCCACGTGGCAGCCATCGGTCCCCGGTTTAGGTGACGTTTGGAGAGCCTGCTCATTTCTCATTCCCCCCCCCGCGTCACGTTACTGCCCCAGCTACACTTAAGTACTCGTATTACTATATTGCTAATTATTGCAGTTGATGGTGGTTCCTTAGTGTCATAGTGAAAATGATTAGAGTGAAAGGTCAGGTTTGGTCTTCTGCTGATTTTAAGCTTAGTTTGCTCTGGCCTGCCCACCCCCCCCCAGGCTGCTCAGTCTGGGCCTGACGCTCCTCCACTCAGACATGATCACCAATGCCACTGTGCGGAACGTCATCAGGGAAAAAACCTACTCAACAGCCTTTGACTACTTCAGGTACAGCAGGGTCACGCTGCGGTTTACGCAGTGCCTGTAATGAGTAAGGCCGTTTTTCCACCGCACCAAGTACCATACTTTTGGTTTGGCACTTTCAGTACGTTCGCTTTTCCATTGACTGCCGGTCGAGTACCAGTACCGAAAGTGCCAAAACAGCTGGGGTACTTCTTCGGTACTTCGGTACTTTGGGGTTATGTGAATAACCTGCCTCTGAAACACAATACAAACGCCGCCTTGAAAACCGCTGTGAACTCCTAAAACAATGATAATTTTTTTCTATTACTGTCAAAAAAATTTTAGCAAAACTTTAAATTCCCTGCGCTATAATGACCGTACGGAATTGAAAGTAAGAAACAGCTTGATCTTAATCTGGCTCACTAGCAATGCGAGAATTGCATGTGCGATGTTGGTACTAAAGTAATATTCAGTAATAAATACTCTGCCTCGCCTTTGTGATGTTTTTACGGCAGTGGATGACAAGCACCGTTCTCAAAGTACAGTACCTGGTACGATGGAAAAGCCTCCTAAGCTAACTAATAATGAACAGAGATGCATGCTTTCTTTTTATAAGCAAACCAGTGACCCCCCCCCCCCCTTAATGAGCACTGCACACAGGGGGCGTGTCCTGATAGTCGCTTGCCCCTCCTCCAGCGTCCCACCCAAGTCCCCGACTCAGGGGGACAAACTGCTCCGCGAGGACATCAGCATCATGACCAAGTTCTACGCCGGCATCCTGTCGGACAAGAAGTACCTGACGGCGGGCCAGCTGGTGACCCCCACTGAGCCCGGCGTGAACCCCCCCCAAAGCTCACTGTCCGGTGGAATATTTGGCTCCCTCATCATGTCCAGCACCACCCCCATATCCATACTGAGTAAGAACCTCCCTCACCGAGGAGTAACACCTCTGAGTGTGTGAGTGACAGTCGTGGTATCCAATAGAGTGCTGAGCATGTGAGTGACAGTCGTGGTATCCAATAGAGTGCTGAGCATGTGAGTGACAGTGGTGATATCCAATAGAGTGCTGAGCATGTGAGTGACAGTCGTGATATCCAATAGAGCTCTGCTCTGTGCTCACAGACAGCCAGGACTCGTCCCTCAACAGCCTGTCCGTCATGGCCGGCGCTGACACCCGCGCCAATATGGACCCGCGACAGCAGACCGCCCAGGGTTGGATGAACACTTACCCTTTGTCCAGTGGCGTGTCCACCATTTCCAAAAAGTCAGGTGGGACGGGGGGCTCTTGGCTGTTATGGCACACTGTTGTAATTCTTTAAGTACAGCTCTGGCAAAAAAAATTAAGAGACCACAGCAAAATTTTCAGTTTCACTCATTTCTCAATATATGGATATGCGCCTGTGTAAAATATACATTTTTTACAAACTCCAGCCTGGCTCTTCCCTGCTTCTCATTGATGAAGGGCTTCTTCCTGGCTTTATGGGTCTTCAGTCCTGCTTCTAGGAGCCTGATACGAACTGTCCTAGCAGTGCACTTCACACCACTTAATGTTTCCCATTCTTTCTGATGGTCACTTGACGTCATCCTCTGATTTATAAGGCACTCTCCGATAAGTTGACGGAAATCTCTGGCATTAAAGAGTTGTTTCTGTCCTGTATCTGGTTGGTTGTTGGTCATTCCCAGTGTCTCCTGCTTCACCTTATTCTTGTGCACTGCTGTCTTAGAAACGTTGAGCTCTGGAAGCAACCTGCCTCACAGTGTATCCTTCTGCCAGCAGAACCACCATTAAACCAAGATTTACGAATGCACATTTTTAAAAAATATAGAGTGGTCTCTTAATTTTTTTCCAGAGCTTTATATTGGGATATGTGTGATGTACTAATACTGGGTTACATGGTTAGATTACTAGCCTTTAGTTAAAGGCTCAATCAACCACTTTTGTGGTTTTGAAGGACCTGGGATGGCAGATGGTTGCTATGTCAGTAATGCGCTCCTCCATTTCAGGGCAATCGAAGAAGGGCAGCCAGGGGACCCAGCTTCATAAGTACTACATGAAACGCAGGACGTTACTGCTGACCCTGTTGGTAATGGACCCTTCGTACCACACGAAGTGCTGGAGCTTCGGCAGCCTGCATGACGTGGGAATAACCCACCCTTTCTGCCGATTCTTCCCCGCAGGCCAGCGAGATCGAGCGACTGACCACATGGTACAACCCGCTGGGCACGCAGGAGCTGGCCATCTCAATGGAGCAGTCTGTGGAGACCAGCATCGCCAACTGGAGATCCAAGTATATCAACCTGACCGAGAAGCAGTGGAAGGACAACGTGAACCTGGCCTGGAGCATCTCCCCGTATCTCGCCATGCAGCTGCCGGCCAGGTGATCACCCTCTGTATGCGGCCAGAAGCCTCTCACCCTTTTAGATTTAGCTTTAAGTACCCAGGTGGGAAAACTCTCAAGAGTGACTTGAGAGTCACTCTCTATAAATCACTTTCCACACTCCCACAGTTGTCAATAGCTTTAGTCAAGTTATCATTCAAGGCTGTGAGGAACTGGGTTGGTCTGCTGATGTTTAATCGGACCTTTTTCTCCATACCCTCAGATTCAAAAATGCAGAGGCCATTGAGGCAGAGGTGACCCGACTTGTCCGGCTGGACCCCGGTGTGGTCAGTGACGTCCCGGAGGCGGTCAAGGTATCGCTCTGAGTGCCGATGTGCCAGGGGATGGGTTGGCGGTGGGGGGGGGTAATTCCTTTGTTTTGCGTCTCACAAGCCTGCATAGAGGCTTTGGCTTCAGCTTCAAAGGTTTTCGCCGAATATAAATTGCGGTCCCCTAAGACAGTGTTTCCCAATCCGGTCCTGGGGGACCCACAGTCGGTCCACGTTTTTGCTCCCTCCTAGTTCCCTGCCAGACAGTCCATACTTTAGCTCTGGGAGCTGGGAGGGAACAAAAACACGGACTGTCTGTGGGTCCCTGAGGACCGGATTGGGAAACAGTGCCCTAAGAAATGCACCTAACTCTGCTTGAGTTTGAGTTAAACCAGCTTGAAAACGGGCTGATGTACAGAAGTTATTGTGTATTTTTATGCTGTGGGATTGGCATCTGATTTAGTGACAAGCATATTCTCACTTGTTTTGTAGATGGTACAGAAACCAAACACTGTCAGAGATACAAACTTCTCAGCCCCTTCATTTAACATGATTTTTTAAATTGAATTCTTGGTTCCATGTCTGACTTAAAGGTGCAGATGTTTGTTGGGGAATTAAGGTCTGCTTGCTGTGTTTGTCGAGCAGTTTCTGGTGACGTGGCACACCATCGACGCCGACTCCCCAGAGCTGAGCCACGTCCTCTGCTGGGCACCTGCCGACCCCCCCACAGGCCTCTCTTACTTCTCCAGCCTGTATCCCCCCCACCCACTCACTGCGCAGTATGGAGTCAAAGTGCTGCGCTCCTTCCCCCCAGTAAGTCGTCTGCTCTGGACGGCTCTCTGGAACTGTAACCATGCTGCTTCGTATAACACAAAAAGACATGTAGTCCTTTGACATGCGTGGAATAGAAAACTACATTATCTATGAGTACCTAATGTGCCATAAATATATTACTGACAGATGCTTATTGAAACCTTGAAAAACTACATTCGTTTGTTGTTAAATGAAAGAAGCAACGTCCAGAGAAATGTGATAAATGCTGAGGGTCATGCTTTCTCGTTCTTTTCAGGATGCCATTTTGTTTTACATTCCTCAAATAGTTCAAGCGCTCCGGTATGATAAGGTGAGGCTTGGCCCTGGGGGGTGGGAGGATTAGGGCGAGTTTCTCATTAATCGCAGGGTGGTTTTGTCAGCTGGGCGACTCCCCACCTAACTGGCCTTTTGGCCCTTGATGTTTCTGGCAGATGGGCTACATCCGCGAGTACATCCTGTGGGCCGCCCAGAAATCCCAGCTGCTGGCGCACCAGTTCATCTGGAACATGAAGACCAACATTTTTCTGGACGAGGAGGGTCACCAGAAAGATCGTACGTTAAGGCAGCGTGGAGAAGGGATTCCATCTCGAATGGTGCCTGAAGTCATGTTGATGACTAATGTGTGCAAGAGTGGGACAAATGTGGGACAAAAAACTAAAAATCGTGTTATAAAGACATATGCAGACACACACAACTTCCAGAACAGTCCATCATCAGAGGGTCACTGTTCAGTTGCATTGTCTTTAACATTAATCTGCTCGTAATGGCCACATTTTTTTTTGCAGGTGAGATTTTTTCTCTAATCTGTGTACTGAGGATATTAAAAAGCTGTAACATGTTGCTTTCCATCATAGCTTTGAGTTGTTCTCCCAATTCTTGTGTTGTCTGTTTTAATTTACATGCTGTCCTGATCCTCAGGTTTCGTGATGGATTACTGGCCATTGGATGTCTTCTGAATGTATTCCCACAATTTTCTTATTTTACCTTGACGATTTAGCCGCTTGTTTTCTCATGATTTAACCCTCCCTATCTCCTCCCCCACCTTGCTTATCCCTCTCAACTTCTCCTTCTGGCTGCTGCTCCATTGACTTGATAAAATTTACAGAGGTTGTTTACTCCAGTGTCTGGGACAGCTGGCGTAAAGCTGATTTTTCTCATTCACTCTACTCCTCCATTTTATTTTTCTCTTCCTTGCCTTCGACGCTTGCCTGTCTCAGATCACTTTGTTTATTTCCTTCCGTCAGCTTCCTGTTTGGACTTTAAAGCTTCTCCACAGGAGGTTCCTCTCTGGTTGGCAAACTGCCATTTTCACTCCTCTTCCATTTCTAAATATGATTTTTTTTCCCCTGGGTTCTAGATGTGGATTACCTGCCTATATTCACTCTTCTCTGTACGTCATCATGCCTTCCGTGGTCTAATGTTTTGATTATTTTGCGTCTTTAAATAGGTTTTTGTCTCTGTAATAATCAGAATGCTTTTACTATAATCATTGACCTTGTAGTTTCTACTTTTAAATAGCTTGTATAATTACTGCTCAGTACTGCTAGGTAATCTGTCTCCAGTTGCGTTGTCAGAGTTCATGTTGGTTGATGTCGTGACTCTAGATAGGATGTTGATAGGATTATTGCAAAGCCTAAGAGTTAAGCTGCAGTGAACCCTTCCGAACTGGAGGAACGTCAAAAACTCTTTCACCAATCCAAACAAGTTTTGTTTTCCGTCTCTAGCCGACATTGGGGAGCTGCTGGAAGAGCTGATGGAGGAGATCACTGGCTCGCTGTCGGGGCCGGCCAAGGACTTTTACCAGCGCGAGTTCGACTTTTTCAACAAGATCACCAACGTCTCAGCCATCATCAAGTACAGCCTCTATTACTGACGCCCCCCAGACTTGTGAATTTGATGATTTACCTCAGCTTCTCTGAATAGGCTTTGTGAATAGTGCAGCTGAGATTTGAAAACTTGGTATAAAACCACACAAACTCTAGATGAGTCCTCACACTCACTTTATATGTACTTGCTAAGCAACATGGATAGTGAAGGTAAAGATCTTCAAGTAGTTATCTTAAAGTATTTAGTGTTGTTCCACACGTCTCTTACCATTACCAGGTCAGCCTTTTGAGTTAAGAGGTTGCGAATGAAAGATACACGGGGGATGTTAAAACTAATCCTATGATCCAATGGATCCTGTTATACTTTCTTTGATTGCTGCTGTTTCTAAAAGAATTTCCCCATTGTGGGATTAATAAAGTCTAATCTAATAGTGGCTAATTGTGTTGTAGGCCCACCCCTAAGGGTGAGGAGAGGAAGAGAGCGTGTCTGAAGGCTCTGTCTGATATCAAAGTCCAGCCTGGTAAGAGCATTTCAGCATTTATGGTGACATGTATGATTCGTCGCAGTTTTGCTGCTTTTCAGCTTCGGTTTGGTTTCCTTACGGCCGTGATAGCAATTTAATTAATAGAGATCATCAGACAAGTCCCACTGGGTCTGGCAGCTTGCAGAAAGTCCAGCCCACCAACATTTGCTAAAGGATCAAATTCCCATGATGTTCTGAGTTTTCAGTTGGTTGATTTCAGTAAAATATGATAAATTAGGAAGATAGGTAGCAGTTACTGATATTTCAGTTCTGACATTTCCTTAATATGAATTTTCATGCAATAAGTCCTAATCTGAGCTGCAGGGGACGATCTGTTTTTCCACCCCCCCCCCCCCCCCCCCCCCCCCCCCCCCCCCTCGCACCCCGCCAACCCCAACAGCCCCCCCCTCCCCCCCGATATCCACTCGGGAAGCCGCCGCGAAAAGGGGAGGGGA
>JABJVO010000025.1:101593-138546 GCA_026770805.1 Boulengeromyrus knoepffleri
CCCCCAATCCCACCCCTGCCCCCGCCCTGCGCGGGCCTCAGCCCAGCAGAAAAGAGACCACACAATGTATTCTCACACCGCATTTCAGCCTGTTTCAGAAAGGGCCCGGGCATCTCAGGCAGCCAACAGCAGAAATGCCAAACAGAAATCCTACTTCTCTAAGGAGAAATATCGATTTGTTCTGTGGAATAAATCATTGATTGTTTTAAACTTTGCTGTATGCATGTATTTTTTCCTGCAATTCAACTGTGTGCAATATTCTCTCATTGTTTATTTTTGAAACGAAGGCTCTCATATCTTCTGTTGTCGTAATTTCCCATGAATCAGTGCGGCGTCATCGAGTGCATCCCAGACTGCAAGTCTCGAGACCAACTGGGTCGCCAGACTGACTTTGGGATGTACGACTACTTCAGGAACCAGTATGGAGATGAATCCACACTGGCTTTCCAGAAGGTGAGGACGTGGGAACTGGCAATTTCCAGCAATGATTAGATCGGGAGGTTGTACTTCCTGTCCAGCAGGAAGTTTTGGTCATGGACGTATTATAGGGTTAAGGCAGAATGACTGTTAAATGTAATGGCCAATGGGTTTGGTCTGTCTGTCTTCTTCCTGTAGG
Source organism: Boulengeromyrus knoepffleri (assembly GCA_026770805.1). Lineage (NCBI taxonomy): Eukaryota > Metazoa > Chordata > Actinopteri > Osteoglossiformes > Mormyridae > Boulengeromyrus > Boulengeromyrus knoepffleri. The sequence goes on from JABJVO010000025.1 coordinate 102,210, forward strand.
CCCGCTACAACTTCATCCGCAGCATGGCCGCATACAGCCTGCTCCTCTTCCTGCTGCAGATCAAGGACCGGCACAACGGCAACATTATGCTGGACAGCAAGGGCCACCTCATCCACATTGGTCAGTACTGTCTGTCCCAAATGATCTCACCAGATCATCCGTCTACAGTCCATCTCGCTCCGCCACGTTAGACCCTTTCTCCTGTTTGACTCGATCTCAATAGACTGTCTCATTTCCTAGGGGATCCAGAGTCAAATCTCAGTGTTTGACCAGTAAATAACCTTCCGCATGATACCGATCGTTCTGATTGTCCCCGCAGATTTCGGGTTTATGTTTGAGAGCTCGCCTGGAGGAAATCTGGGCTGGGAGCCGGACATCAAACTGACAGACGAGATGGTGATGATAATGGGGGGGAAGATGGAAGCTACGCCCTTCAGGTGGTTCATGGAGATGTGCGTGCGGGGATTCCTGGCCGTCAGGTGAGGCAGTGGCTGGACCTACTGCAGCCCCCCCTTCAGAGTCCCTATAATGTCAGCATTTCACTGCAGCCTCGTTGCTCCCTTTGTTTCTCTTGGACCAGCTCCTATTGAACAAGGATTTAATCAGCGAGCTTTATTATTGTGGCGTGAGATTACATAAGCGACCAGCAAAAGTAATCACAAAAGTAATCCATTCCTGGATGGAAAGTTCAGGTCCAGAAAGTACAAATCCAGACCAAGGTTTTGTTTCAACCAACCGGTTGAGTCCTTCGTGACTGTGACTCTTTATACTCAACCGGTTGGTTGACACAAAACCTTGGTCTGGATTTGTACTATGACCAGTAGCATTTTTTGCATTCACAGTCCAGCCCATAGTATTTCTGCATTTTCGTCTTGATGGTTACTCCATATCTCCTGAATGTGATCAGCAGCAAGCAGCGCCTCCCATCTTTTCTCCACAGACCCTACATGGATGCGGTCGTCTCCCTGGTTACGCTGATGCTGGACACTGGCCTCCCGTGCTTCAGGGGTCAGACGATCAAACTACTGAAGTGAGTGTCTCGTGCAGACCGGATCCCGGAGCTTGTTACGACAGCTTTGCACAGTTACAGGTTCCTCACACGCCAAGCAGGAGTCATTTAAAACATCCCCACCTGCAAACTGCTGTTGATGTATCAATGGTGACAGGTTTCACAATCCACTGTAAAGACAGGCGTCATACCTGTAAGACCTGCCATGGATACCTGTATTTCTATTCCTGTTCTTATTTCTGTCACGTATGTCACCAAGGTGAGTAGAGCCTCAACTTCACAATTCCTACTCTTGAATGTTTTGGGGGGAATGTTTTTTTTCTTCACCTGCAGGCAGAGGTTCAATCCCAGCATGAGTGAGAAGGAAGCAGCCGCCTTCATCATCAAGATCATCCAGAATTGCTTTCTCAGTAGCAGGTAGGACCCTGTAACCGTGACGACTGAGTGTCGTCCTGCCAGCTGCCCGCTTGACTGCCTTATTGTTTCTGTGTCCCTCTTAAACCTCTAGGAGCAAGACCTATGACATGCTGCAGTACTACCAGAACCAGATTCCATACTGAGGAGGCTGCCGGAGTCTGGGGGGTGGGGCAGAACACATGGGTGCCCCTTTCCGTGCATTCTGTATACTGGTCACTGTCACTGGTCTTGTTCATCCCCAGTGTGAAATGGAATTACCCAGCATTCCCAGCGAGTGCAAAGATCGCTTCGCCCATTTTCTTCAGCATAATCTGCCCGAGTGTCTTGTGAAAGGGTCCCTTTAAGAAAAGTGCTGTGTTCCTTGTATCTTTTCATTATTATTTACACTCTGTATATAGATATTGGGTCTTACTTGAAAAATGAGGATTGGGTTTTTTTGTTACCCAAGAAGCCATTCCACAAGAGGGTTCTGTCGTTCCCACACTCAGCCTGCAGGTTTTCTGATGTCCCAGGTATGGGGCAAGTCTTCCCTAACATCAAGCACCAATTTCTGAATAACCTGTGCAGTGTCATTCCTGTTGAGGGGTAGCGTGTCTCTGGCTGTGCTGTGAGAGTGAAAAATCGGCTTGGCTTCCACCCTTGTCTGTGTCTTTAAAAGTGTCACTTAGGATAGTACACGTTTAGATTTAATCCAGATGACGCAGTGTTTGTGTACCTTATGCACAACTGTAGAGAGTAGGTAGTATTAGTATAAGTACATTATAATATACATCGTGCAGATAAGAAGGATCTTGAATATGTCAATACCTTTAAAAAAAAAAACTCAAGAGCAGAGAAGCCAAAAAAGTTGACGGTACTCTCGTGAATATGGGATGTTGTATTTTCAGTGTGTTTGTGTGTAAAAGGGTCTCGCTGAGAAAAACTGTGCTAAACAGTATGTTATATAGCCTATCTAAAGCGCGCCCCGTCCGGCATTTTATTGTCCAATTCCCCGACGCTCTCTCTGAAGTGCCGTTTGTGCATTAATGCCACGGTTCACGATGCGAAACAAATGTGGCCGCGTTACTTAGAAGACAGGAGTATTTGCAAACAGGGAAAAAATGTCGTTATGAATCGAAGGCACAATTTTCACTCTGTTGTACTGTATGTTTTAAAAAACACGTGTCTGGCAGAAAGGCTGCCGCGACGCTGGGACGCGCGTCTTAAGGTAAGATGTGCGCCCGGTCTGTCTTCCGCAAGGTGTCCCTTTGAAGGTGGGAAGGTCGCCAAATGAACACAGAAACTACAGAAAAGTGTTTTAAAACAAATTCAGAGCCACGAAGGTAAAAAGTGATGGAAAATCGGATTCCCACAAATCTGCTAACATCCGACTCAGGCTGTAAACGTGTAGGCCTATATAAAATATCAGAGCAAACTAAAAAAAAAATGCAAAAGTATTTTTCATCAATCGTCTGTTTCAACAATTTATTGATGAGTAATTACATTTGCATATTAGCAGAACTGAATAGTAGCCTAACACATTAGAAAAGAAATGGAAAAGCTTTCTTATTATTTTATTAAGTGTCTGTCGTTTGTGTTGTCTGTCATAATTTAATAAAACTATAACTATACTCCTTGTTTGACCAGTATTAATTTATTGCTTTTAATGACGTTTTATATGGTAGACTCCGTGCTGTGATCAGTTTGTTTAAACAAATTCACGTCGTTGGCTAATTTACACAGGCTTTTAAGTTTCATCTGAGAATTATTAAAATATTTTTGACTAAATCATATTGTTCGGTTTTGTTGGACGAAAAATGCAAACCAGCACTTGTTCTGCGAAAGATTCCTTATATGTATTTAGCGGTAACTTACGCATACATATAGTATAGTGTATATGGTGAATTATTTATAATTTTTATTACTCTCTAGAAAGACATGATATGTCTCCAAAGAAATATCTCCGATCTATTCGCACTAAGTACCCAACTGCACGTGGTTACATTTTTGGCACTCTTTACGAAATAAGATATAGCATGCAATTGGTCAGGAGGGAAAAAAAAGGTTTTTCTACATTTTTAACTTGGCAACTGAAATGCAACTAATCCTATCGCTCCAAATTTATAAACACTGTGTGTGGTGGTGGGGGGCGGGGTTGGGTGTGTATGTGGATGAGTGTGTGTGGGTGGGTGTGTTTTCTTTTTTGTTTTTTTCTTTTTCGCCCCTCTATTCTCTCCATTCCTCCTGGCTTGTATTCAAATTTGGGTCAGGGGTGAGAGACCAACGTCACAGGCTTGCAAGATGGCGCGCGGACGGCTGTGAGATGGTAAACCGGGCTGGTTAATCCAGAAAGGCTCCTGCCGATGCAATAAGGTACCGGAACGACTGCTTTCTGCTTCGCGGCGTCCCGTGAGCGCACCGGCCCCAAGGCCCGCGTCGGAGCAGCTCTTTTACGGTGTTTTTTAAAACGGGGGTGGGTGGGTAGGAATTGGCTGCTACGGCGTGCCAGGGAGACGGGACCTCCCCTGCTTGGTGCCTGCTCCGGGAAAGCAAGCAAGCCAGCCAGCCAGCTTGGCAAATGTCGTTTTGTTCTGCTTATGCAGCACTGCAGAACGTAGCATGCCACTTAAAATGTTAGATTTACATCAACTATTATAGTTATTAATTTTATACATAGTAGTAGTAGTGGTGGTGGTAATGGTTTGCTTTATTGGGGGAAAAAATTGAATCGCACTTATGCGCTTAGCCGAGTGTATCACTCCGTAGAAGCAGGACACTGATATGTTTTGCTGTGTTTTTTGTAGTGTTGGCCCCCTTTTCCTCCCTTACCTGCGTTTGATCCATGGTGATACCCTGTCACCCTAGATGCGCGACTTAAAGTTCGTGCTGCAGCTGATGAAGCTGGCGAGATCAGGCGTGTTACGGTGGGGGCGCAGCAAAGTGTGTCCGGGCTGGCTGGTGTCAGCTCATCGCGCGCCGGCAAACGGGCCCCAAGACACACATTCAATATCAAATCGCATATTAAGATTTGTCAGGTTTTGTGAATAAGGAGGTGAGGTGATTTCTGTGTTTTACTTTGGAATGTGCCTTTCTGATATGCTACGGTTTGAATTAATGAAATGACTGAGGCTGGACTCCTCGGAATTTCCCATGAAATGATTAATTTTAGTCTAAGGACCGAAATGTTTTAAGTACGGGGTTACAAAAGTTTGCTTGATCGATCTATCGATCTGTTTGTAATTTTCCGGCTTATTAAAGTCACGCCGATAGTTTGTGTTACGATGTTTATATTGGGTGTACTTGTAACTTTTCTTGATGTCCGGAGTCGGGGTTTCTCTCTCTGCAGAGGTGGGTGTGATTCTTTGACTGTTGCTGCTGGGATGAGCAGCAGGTTCCCTTTAAGAGGGGGCTGGGTTGGGATCTTGAGGGACCCCTTAGGTGTTCTGTGAGGCCGCTGTGTACGTGTGTGGCTTGATCTGGGGCGGGGGGGCATGGGGGAGTCCCTGTAGTGCTCACGGCGACCTCCAGGTGCTTGGCACTAGAGCTGGAATGCCCAGTATTTCCTGTTGGCCAGCGGCCCTTTTATGCTGTGCGTCCCCTCCCCAAGCTGGCCTGCACGTGCAGCAGCCCCCGCCTGTGCTTTGGCTTTGCCTGCAATTACTCCTTTTAGTTAAAAAAACAGGGACATCACCACCAGCAGACACTAAATGTTTGTGTGCGGTCATTTTATTGATGAACTATTGGTGTGATAGTAAGACTTGTAATGTTACAGGTTACCTGTCTAAAACAGAATGTTAAGGAAAGAGGAAGCATCTTGATTAGAGATTACTGTCTAAACCCCTTTCCAGATGTAGTTTGAGACCTACAGCCTTCCACCAAATGGTTAGAGGTTTTAGAGGAAGGGTTAGGTTTCAGGCAGAAATGATCATTATTGGTCATTAATTTGGTATTTACATAAACTGACTTTTGTCTGTGGTTTCCCATAAATGGTTTAAAATAGAAACATAGCCTAAGGATTGTGTGAAGGATCAGACATATGCTGGTTGATATTTAGTTGTATTCTCCTCCTAAAAACGCGCCGCTGTGTCTTGGTGTCCCTGTGAGGTCACTCCCGCCACGCTGCCCTGCAGCCACCAGGGCGGCGCAGTGCAAAGATAATGTGGTTAGTGTGAGGCCTGTCTGGCGTGATAACGGTCAGGCACACACCCCCAGAGCATTTGCTTTTGAAAGGAAACGTAAAACAGCTCTCCGGGTAAACCTGCTTTTTGAGAGAATGGCATTAGAATCACAATAAAATACTTTCTTTGACAAAATTGTTCAATTTAAGCGCTTTTTTTTTTTTTTTTTTTTTTATTACTCCAGTCCCTGAACGTGACTTTAAGATAAAGGGATACCAAAAACTGTAGTGAATTTCAATGACCTAAGTGGACTTTTGGGATGCGTGTGTTATAAGCTGATGCTGTATATAAGTGATAATCATTTTGAATTGAGAACATTTTTAAAGTTATAAATCTTTTGCCCAGGCCAAGTATGACTCTGAGTGGTGATTGTGGGGTTAGGTGGGTGTATTGCCGGCTGGATAGCTGCTGGTGGGGGGGGAGGGGGGATGTGTTGTTTAAGCTGGGTGCTTTTGCTTTGCAGACGCTGCATAGTGGGGGGGGGGTTTATGCCATGTTCAGCTGACCTTCACCACTAATGAGGTTTTCTGAGCTGGTCAGGGCCTGGTCTCATCTCACTCTGTCATGTGACCCATCTGTGAGGTGCAGCACGTGATCAATAGTAGGATTTAAACGCAATCTGATCCATACTGAGGTGATGGGTTTCTTAAAGTGCACGGCTTTTGGGGGCGGAGTCAAAGCGCACACGGTTGATCCAGTGGGGTGGTTCCCGTCAGACTGCTACACTCCCGATAAATGATACCTTCATGGGGTTTTAAGAGAGCTCCTGATGCCTGGTAGATGTTGGGCTACGTCTCGTAATCCCGCACGTTCTCCTGCGTCCCCGAGAGTCACCCTGTCAGAAACCCTTCCCCCTGTGTTAAATGCCCGTGCTTCCCCTCCCACGCCCCCGCCTGTGATGTGTGCAGATTGAGTTGCGCTTAATCCCGCAAACAGCCAGCAGTGGAGTGCCCCACACTCCCGTCGGCCTGCTGTCAGACAAAGGGCCTTGGGCCTGCCTGGTGCGTAACCGGCAGCTAATGGAGGCTGCGGTGGAACTTTCCGGAATCCCTTTGAAAGATTATAGCTGTGCTCCAGGGAAAAATAATAAAAAAGAGATTAAAGAGGTTACTGTCTTACCTATTTTGCTCTCCTTTTATCCTAGAACAGTAATGAGTTTTTTCTTTTTAGCCATGTTCCAGTGGTATGTTGCATGTAGTTAAGAATGCAAGCGTGAAGAATGATCATGTAGCATAATTCTAGGCTAAATACTAGTATTGCTTTCAGTCAAGGACCGTATCCTTTCAGTTAGGGCTGTAGTCGAATCATGTGATTGGCTATAGGAGTTCCCCAACTCATTGTTTTTTTCTGTTTTATTTCAGGTTGTACTTTTCGGGGAAGAGAAGGCGAGATGGAATTACCAAATCACGCTAGACAGCTGCTGCTCCAGCTGAATCAGCAGAGGGCCAAGGGCTTCCTATGTGACGTCATCATCGTGGTGGAGAACGCTCTCTTCAGGGCGCACAAGAACGTCCTGGCCGCCAGCAGCATGTACTTCAAATCGCTTATGCTTCACGACAACCTGGTGAATCTGGACATGGACATGGTGAGCCCGTCGGTCTTCCGGCAAGTGCTGGACTTCATCTACACGGGCAAGCTGCCGTCCACAGACCAGCCCTGCCAGCAGAAGTTCACCGCCCTCCTGACGGCTGCGAGCTACCTCCAGCTGCATGATCTGGCGGCCCTCTGCAGGAAACGGCTTAAAGGAAGCGGCAAGCCCCTCCCGGTGAAGCCGGGCGTGGCCCGGGGGCACCGCAAGCAGAAAATCTCCTCTGCCAAGCCCGCCTCTGTCCACCGTTCGGTTTCTGAGGATGCGCAGCGGGACCAAGACAAGCCACGGGACGAGAGAGTGTCGGATGATGAGGTTTATGCGGGTGGGTCCCCGGGGGCCACCTCAGGCGGTAAGACGGGCAGCGGTGGCGAAGTCGGCGGCGGGGATGAGGAGGAGGATGGTCAGGAGGTGGGGCTGGACCTGTCCAAAAAGAGTCCTTCGGAGAGCTCTGTTACGGAGGAGGTCAGCCCCCCCAGCCTCAGGGACGAGTCGCCCCCATCTGAATCCCCATCAGCTGGCAACAGCGCCACATCTGAGGAACCCGGCCAGCCCCCAGACCTGGAGGATGGCGAGCCCATGGAGCTGGGGGAGCGGGCGCTTGAGAAGAGCCCGGTTCTACCAGATGGAGACCCACCACGTGCCAGGTTCCGCCAGTCTGCCCGCAAGAAGGAGTGGCCTAAGAGGGATGCCGCAGAGAAGCCAGCGGCGGCCAACTTGAGGTCAGTGGTCACCGGCGATCAGCCATATAACGGAAATAGCTTTAGCTCGGATCAGGCTTTCGGAAGCGCCGAGGAGGGGGAAAACGGGAAGGATCCCAGTGACGAGAGCGAGGGTGAGAGTCCCGGTGCCAATTATGTGTACCGTCAGGAGGGCTTTGAGGTTGCCGTCGGCGACAATCTATACGTCTGCATTCCTTGTGGCAAGGGTTTCCCCAGCTCAGAGCGGCTGAACGCCCACGTGGAGACGCACACCGAGGAGGAGCTGTGCATCAAGGAGGAGGCCGAGGACCTATCGGCAAGGGTGGCCCCGCCCCCCGGCACCGAGCCCCGCCCCTTCGAGTGCTCGGTGTGCAGCAAGAGCTACAAGGACCCAGCATCCTTGCGGCAACACGAGAAGGGTCACTGGCTCCCGCGGCCCTTCCCGTGCCACATCTGCGGCAAGATGTTCACGCAGCGCGGCACCATGACGCGCCACATGCGCAGCCACCTGGGCCTGAAGCCGTTCGCCTGCGAGGAGTGCGGCATGCGCTTCACCCGCCAGTACCGCCTGACGGAGCACATGCGCGTGCACTCGGGCGAGAAGCCGTACGAGTGCCAGCTCTGCGGGGGCAAGTTCACACAGCAGCGCAACCTCATCAGCCACCTGCGCATGCACACCAGCCCGGCGTGAGACAGAGACCCAGAGAGGCCCCTGCCTGCCCACCCAGCCGTGGTGCCCCCTCACCTGGGTGAGATGGTTACTTGCCTGCTGGTGGTCAGCCTCCACCTGGGGCATGGACACTTGATACCAGCGTTCCCAACCTGCGCCAGGGCCCCCGCCCTCTGCGGTGCTCCTCCTTTCCGTCGGGTTTTGTCTTCCTTGCGACGGCTCAGCTGACTTACTCTCAGCCGCGTCGCTGTTGCATATTTAACCCCGTAGGGTCTGATAGCCTCACTTTTCTCATTTTAGTACCTCAAACACACCGGGCCCCAAAGCATCTGATCCCCCGATGCTGGGGGATTACAGAAATCCCAGAAAGGCAGGCGGGGGGGGGGCTTTTTTATTATTAATGTTCATTTCTAGCCTCTAGGGATGCACCCTTTTCTGAAAACTGAACCTTTACATGGTACTTTGTCTTAACGCACCGTTGGTCTTTACATGTCTTTGTGAATGTTTTAACTGGATGGCGTGGGGGGGGCTTTTCTTCCGGGGATGGGTGGGTCTTTAAATCCTTGTCAATTTTGTTGCTGGATCTGTTTCAGCTGTCCCTCCGCCATATTCTTCACGTTCAACCCCCCCTTTCTGAAACAGGAGGGACTTGTCTGAATAGACTTCTTACAGTACTACCTCTAAATTGTTCTCTGCGAACAATACATTGATGAGTGAAATTGGGGGTGGGGGTTGGGGTGGGGGTGGGGGTGACCTAAATGTTAGTAATATGTTCAAAGGTTGTAGCGTAACAGCGCATTAATTTAGCCTGCCCACCACTCAAGATGTTTTAGTGTTTGTATTTTGCAATTATTATTATTATTATTATTATTATTTAACAGCTTTAAATTGCCTTACGGGTCCTCAAAGATTCAGACTGACCTGGGTGGATGATTATTGTCTGATGGACATGTGCTTGGTTTCCAAAGAATGATGAGAACTCGAGGGCAAGAGTGATAAATAGACCAGTAGCCTGAGTGCTCTGGGCACTGAGAACCAAAGTTTTAATGTAAGTAAATATGTGGGGATATTGAGGTGTTCCGCAAAAAAAGCACTGTAGCTGAAGGATTGGAGTGTTTTTATTGACCAATGAGAAGTTGCAGACCAACAAACATCTTCTGATTGGTGGGTTGGTAACGTTGATTTTAAGCTTTAGGAATTTTTTCTTCCCTTGTACAAATTTAGAGAATCTTTGTGTAGTTCATACATGTCTTCAAAAGGGCATTAATTTTGAGTCAAACCAAAAAAGAAAATCAACCTTAAACAATGTGTGAAGTTTATCTAATCTTTTTCTCTTTTGCCAAACGTGAAGCTCGTACTGAACGGGATTTGGATAAGCTCTTTTTCCACACGGGGGTCTTTTAGACGGGATTGATTTCTTTCCGAGGGGCATCCTTTTAACAAGACATCATCCTTCTAACCAAATTAACCCTTAAACTGGGTGAGATACATGCCGTCACTTTTCAGATGAACTGGAAACTCAAGGCCCTTGAACGTTTTAGAAACACTTTGAATCGGGGGTTTGGGGGTTTGGAAGGATCCCATCTTCAGCTCACTCCTCTCCGACACCCTGTAGCTGGTACATTCCTACAGATGTGTTTCTGTCTGGACGCCCTCTGTGGTAGTGATATTATCACCCCCGATTTACTAGGCATAGTTCAGCACAGAGATGGCGTCCTTCAGTCAGTTTAAATGTTAGTCATCAGCAGCATGACATCAGGCACCGATGTAGTTAAAACATGAAATTTGTCCTGAGCTGCCGTCTTGTTAAAAAGCAGCTTTTGGTCTCTGAGTTGCATTGTCAAAAAAAGGAACGATACCTTTTTTAAAATGAGGGACAAAGAAACGCATTACAAAGGGTGAGTTTCAGGGTGTCAGAAGTTTCCAGAAGCATCCCAAAGCAGCCCCAGCCAAACCCAGCCTGTTTCCTGTCCCTGTTAAATGAATGTCAGGGGTCACATGTGGCTGGAGTTTTGGTGGGGGGGGGAGAGAGCTTTTGTAGGAAAGCGCCTCGCAGGCTGGTCCTGTGGGGGCTCCGGTCTCCAGGTGGTTCTTCCCCCAAATGGCTGCCGGAGATGCTAACCTTAAATCAAGGGCTCGGGTTTTATGTACTCTCTGGGCTGGTTTAGGCACGCTGAATAGGCCTTAACCCACCCTCATCAGCCCCCAAGGCACCCTTAAGTGTTCCTGTCAGGAATCTCTGAGGACGCTCACTGTACAGGCCCTGTAGTTGACGTGTCACACAGTTAAGGGCTTGGCCGATGAACACAAGGCTTGCGCTGGAGCTGGCTGCAGACCCATGGCTGGTGCTTCTATCAGCCACGGACCTTGGCCTGCAGCAGTGTCAAATTTGTAACTTCCTCTGGTTAAGCAGGTAAATCTCAGCAGATACTTATAACAAAGCTCTGTAGGTCACCTGGGGTTTGAAGACACGCTGCCCTTAATCCCGGGGCTGGTTAGCATGTCTTGCTAGCCAGTGGGAAGTGTAAGCGGACAAAGGCCTTAACCGCCATTATTGTGGAAGGGCATCGTAAAACAATTCCAAGCTGTGCCCGTCTTCAGGGTTTGTTCATTATCTGACTGCAGGACACGTCGAGTGTCCTTTGATTCTTTATTTTTTTGTATTATTACAAAAGACACTGGCGTAGTTTTTTGTGAGATCTAGTTAAAACAGCCTTGAGACAAGGCAGGGCAGCTTGCCGTGGAAACGACACCCATGCTGTATAGCCAGAGAGCGGGAGGAGGCCGTCACACAGACTAGCGCACGGTTCACCTTGTTTACAGACTCGTACCGTTCCATACCTCAGCAGGCATGAGAAGAACTGGGGACGTCTTGCGTTGCTGCACAGGGCCGGATCCCACTGTGCCCCCCCACCCCCCAGGACCAAGCACTGTGCTTATGGGAGGGGGTGTAACACGGCTCTCATACGCAGGGAGCCTTCAGAGTTTTTGGCCTCTCATGACAGTCATGAATCGCATCGGACTCACAAGTGTTATGTATTTTTATGTTTTGTTGTTTTCTCGTCTGTGGCCGATGAATGTACACCCCCCCCCCCCAGCTGAGAATGAGTCAGGTCTGCTTTGTGCAGCTTATCATCCCCTCTAGTTGTCAGATGCTTTGTGTGTAAATGCGTCCTGTTTATGTGTCTAACAGAACGAAGCCATGTTAACCCAATCCGCGAACCCGGTTCAGAAGGCATTTTCAAAACCACTACCGAGGCGGGCCTCTGCTCTCGCTCGCTCTCTCACTCGCTCGCTCCCACCTGTGTCTCTCCATCCCTCTTGGATTCCTGGTTGTTTCCAAGTTGTAGCTCGACCCGGCAAAAATGTTTTATTGCTGTTCTTAAAACCAAATCAGCTGGCCAAACCTTTTCTTGCTCTCCCATAAGTGTAAATGCGATTTTGGTTTGGATTGTTACTGTTAGTTACTTTGTTCTTGTCTTCATTGTTGCTTCATCATACAGCATTAGAAAAAGCTTTAAATGGTTGTCAAGAATATAGACCCCCCCCTTTGCCCCGTGTGTGGAATTTTGTGTATATGTTCTTTGCTTTCCTGTATCCTTTTCTGACTAAACACCAGTCACATGCATCCCATGTACACTGTGTTAAAGGCAATTCCTGCTCCAAGGGATTGTGGGAAAGATGCAGAACCTGGAGACAGTTGATCTACCAGTCTAGGTTTTTTGAGCTTTAAATAATCCCATGTGATCACTCCACCTTCCCTTCAGTACCAGGGTATCTGTTCATGCCCTTCCCCCCCCCCCCCCCCCCCCCCCCCCCCCCCCCACCACCAAACCCACCCCCCCCCTCCCCACCCCCTCCCCCCCCCCCGCTTCTTGCATGTAACCCAAAGAGAACCTGTTAGCCAGAAAAATAGTAGCAAAGGACCTCTTTCTTGCTTAGTCTGCAGTTCTGATGTAATATTTGGAGAAATCACATTGAGAAAAACCAATGTTGAGGTTAGTTTGACAAAATGATCTCTGAAATCTGTTTTAACATTTTTTTTTCCTGGAACTGTAATGGAAGTGCACTGTTTTAAAGGGAAACGCCTTAGCTGCTAATCTAGTACTTGAATCCTTTTAAAATAATACACCAGTTTTCTCCCTGTGGTATAGATCCATTTTTTTACAGTAACCTCTTCAGATGTAGCAGTTCGTAATGCTCTTGCTAGTGGCAACACCCTGACTGTAAGACCCTTAACCTCAGAAAGCTTCTGATTCAGGTAAAGGGCTACAAAGTGTGTAGCTAGAAACTCACCGTGTCATGAAAGCTCTTCCTTCTGATTGTCATCGTTCACAATCGCATTTTTTAAATGTACATCAATAAGAACTTATTTTATATTTTCATTAAATGTTTTCATTGAAACTGTTCACTGCGTTCTGGTTCTTCATTTCTGTTTGACTGAAGGGGTTTGTCTATTTTGTCTTTACTTTCCAGGTTTGGGAAGTATTTTCTGCAAAAAATAAAATGAAAATACAATCTCCACTTTGGCATTAAAGTCTGCGCAAACATCCTGCAAAAATTAAAATGAAATGGCACCATTTCCATTTTAATTTTCCACTCATGAGTCAGATGTGAAAAAATAAAATTAACCTATTTGACTTTTCATTTCCTACTTTGCTCTTTCATTTTCAAGTTCACAACATGCAAATATGTTAATTGGAGGGGTCAGTGGGCGGAGCCATGGCCCACAGCTGCGTTTCCTCAGTGCGGATTCCGTCGTCCTGTCCCATGCGCATGGTCGCTCACGTCATCCGAAATAATGACAAAGACACACGTGGCTTAACTTAGCTACTCATTTGCAGCTTCCGATTCATTTAGCTTCTTATTCGTAGCGTCGTTCACGGCTTAAGTTATTCCCAGGTTCCCTAGAGGGGACTGTCCGCAGCGCCACATGCTACACAGTTTATATTTAAGATTTTGAAAACACTAAATGAAATGTGAATAGAATTTTTAAGCAGTAGCATACGTATTTATGCAGGTATGCCACTGTAAGCAAACACTGGAATTCCAATGGCCTAGACTGCCATGTTTCCAGCTAGGTAGCTTATAACACCTTTGTTGTTTGTTGTTCTATGCATTTCATATTTAGTTCATATTCAGTTTTATGAAAGAAATATCACATTATGTCTGGGTAATTCCACAATTTTCATTACAGGGATACTTGTGAAATTCTTATATGAATTCACCTGATAAATACACGTGCTAACCCGTTTATTCATACGTTATTTTGTATTTCCAAGATGACTTACGTAAAAACTGCAGCAGGTGCCGCGCAAACCTTCTCTTCTGTTAAAGCTGCGAATCGGAAGCTGCAAAAAAATAACTAAGTTAAGTCGCGTGTTACTTTGCCATTAGTTTGGGCGACACGGATCACCATGTACAAGTAACATAACGACAACAGAATCCGCAACGGCAATGTGATCCATAACTCCGCCCACTGCCTGCTCCAATTAACATAAATTTGCATGTTGTGAACTGTAGGAAATGAAAAGCCAAATTGGAAAATGAAACGACAATAAGGTTATTTAATTAAATTTTTTAATTTTTCACATCTGACTCCTACATGAGTAGAAAATTAAAATGCAAATGGTGCTATTTCATTTTAATTTTAATTTTTGCGCATAGACTTTTTGGAGATTGTATTTTCATTTTATCATTTTCATTTTATTTCTTGCAGAAAATACCTCCCATATCCAGGCAAGGTGATCAGTTGATCCATTCATTTTCCAGGACAACTTATCCAGTACAGCAGGGGTCTCCAACTCCGGTCCTGGAGAGCTACCGTCCAGTAGGTTTTCAATCCTACCTGGCTTCTCATGAGCCACACCTGTTCTCAGGTAAATACCAGGAACAGGTGTGGCTCATCAGAAGCCAAGTGGGACAGAAAACCTACTGGATAGTAGCTCTCCAGTACCGGAGTTGGAGACCCCTGCAGTACAGGGTTACAGTCGGCATGGATTCTATCCCAGGCAGCAGAGATCCTGTACAAGGAATCTCCAGATAATCCAGGTAGACCCAGGGAGAGCGTGCAAGCCCCACACAAACAAATCAGGAATCCAGCATGGTACTAGATACTGTGCAATCTGTGAATTTATTCAGCAGTCGACAAATTGGAAAAGCATTAGTTAAAATAAGCAACAAGCAAAATTAAGTATCCCTAAAAATATTGCTTAGCACCGCTTTTCAGATAAACTCTACATGTTGTCTGTGGTTAAGCTCCACCCACACAAGCCCTCATTTATTATCCCTAATTACCCACCCACATTATTTCTGTACTTTAAAGTCTATCTTGGCTGCTATTCACCCTTCATCTTGTCTCTTGTTGCCCTACAACAAAGCTCCACCCATTTCCCCCTACAGCAAATCACCAAATTTATCTGAATTTTCCCTATAAGGAAAAGCTGCTGGACCTCTGTTACTCTATGCATTTTACTGTCTTATTACTCTGATCCAGCACCTGGAATCCCTGGCAAGCAGATCACCTAAGGAGCAACTTAAGGGCTCCTCCAGATGATATATTGGCTCCAGCAGAAGCCAGGTGTCCCTGGAAATGGGACACAGTTTTGGAGGCTTGACCTGCTCTGTTCACACCTGGAGGACCGATGGATTTCCCCAGGGCTTCCCAAACACCAGGTCCCCCATTAACGCAGATTCTGGGGAAGAGTACCTGAGCTTCCAGGAAGCGGCTGACGGTTCGGCGCGAGTCCGGCGGTCTCCAAAGGTCGCTGGCACCTTCATTTACATGTTGCCATGCAGCTTAAAGCTACCTCAGATAAAGGGTTGTTTCCATCAGGGTGGCGGTGGGAGGGGTGCCGACTGCATAGAGAAATGGTTTCGGGAGGGTGAAATTAAAACCTTCGCCAGCTTTTCCAGTTCTTTTCACGGTTTGATGATGCTGACGCCGGCTGCCGCCCCCCTCAGTTGTGTCCTCCGGGTGCCGACCGTGACCGGACACTTTCCCCCACTTTGTGTCCTGCCGTTTTTTTTTTTTCCTGCCTTCCTCTGAGATCAGGGTGCCCGTTATTACAAAAAGCCACACGTAGTCATCCTCTGTGGCTCTGTCACACACTCTGTTTACCAAAAACCAAGTCTTGAGGATGTTTTCAGGTGGGTGGATGACAAGTGTAGACCACCAGAGACAAAGACCACACAAGCACAACCCCAGGTGCCCAGCTAGACGACTACCTTCTTAAATCAGAACCCCCACCACCAAGATCAGAGCAGATGTTTAACACAGAGTCTTTCTGGCTTTTAATCGGGCCTCAGTGTTTCAATGGAGCCTTGACAATGGCACTTAGGTGCTGTATAACCCACATATAAATATGGATGGACTGATCAGACGTCTGTCCCTCCAGAAAATCGCCAAATAATTTCAGGTAAGCATTCTTTTTTTTATTTATACCATCAACTGAAGGAGAATGAGCCTGACGAGCTGAATAACTTTAATTTGTAAGCCATTACGTAAGCAAAACAGTCACCTGTGAGGAGTTAGGAAGAGGGAGGGGCGTGTGACTGTAAGACTGGAGCAGCCTGACTGTTTCAGCGTAACTGTGGAACCCAGAAGAGCAGCAGAGACGGCCGAGGGCTTCGGGGGGGGGGTGGTTAATGCCGGCCTGCACTGGACAGTCTCCTTTTTATAGCATCCCCCAACCCCCACCATTATACGCCTCTCCTTAACACCTAAGCGGTCGGTTACTGGTTGCCATGACGATCCAGGGGGCTGCTTACGCCAGTGAAAGAAGGGGACAGAGCAGAGGCTCCGTCTGGGGCCCAGCGTGTCCACACCTTCTCCGCGCCCCCCCCCCCGCCAAGCCAAGCTAAGCAGGCCTGCATTACGCACACATACAAACAGCGCCCTCTGCTGCCCATCACTGAAAAGCACACCACAATCTGCTTGTGCCTGCTGTTGTTCTTTTTCGTCCGTTTTACAAAAGGTCCCCCTGGCTTTTCTTGCCCAATTGTTCCATCTTTGTGGCACCGTTATGAAAAATACTGTGTCAAACTTTAACATTAATTATACCATGAGCGATATAAGCTTTGCAACAATCATCTACAGAACCTATGGTGTTATGGGTGCCTTGATGATCTTGTTTTGTAGGTCCTTTGCAATCCAACAACACCAAAATATCCAGAGATTTATATACATGTTAAACCGAGAGATTTCAAACACCAGACCTGGACCTAGACTGACCAGGTTGGGGGGCAATTAGAAATTTTGGTGGGGCAGCATTTCACACAATGGGTTATACTGCAGAGCAGTAGGGGCTTGTGACCAGAAATGGGGGGGGGCACGTGGGCATATTCATATGTTATGTTTGAACTATTTATGAACTCTACATTATGCTCTCCTGGTTGTCACAAATTATTATTATTATTATTATTATTATTATTATTATTATTATTATTGTATGATTTCTGTAAGGTGCTTTGGATAGAAGTGTCTGCTAATCAAACATATACTAAATACAAAGATAAACTTATCTACTGGCATATTAAAGGCAAATTTGGAACTCAAATTCATGAACTGGTATACAGTATAAGAACATAAGAGCAGAACATGTAACATGAACAGTGATATAGCGGAAGGAGGCTCCTTAAAGAGAAAATGCATTAAAAGCTAATTACCAAACCATAAACGAACTGACTTTGCAAACAAAGGAGGAAGCGACCTGCGCTGCGCTGGGGAGAAGTGGGCAGGAAAGGTGTAACATCACTGCCGGAACCGCCCGCAGTGACAGCCAGCTCGAAGACACCAGCCCTGCAGCCTGGTTATTCAAGCTAAGCAGTAACTGAACTGCTGGTAGCAAGCTTTGAATTGGGAACCAAGAATTGCATGCTGTTTATGGTTGTGTATGACAGTAATGTCAGCTAGCTAACTATCGAAGAGTTAACTAAACCCCTACTAGCAAAGTCCCTATTCAACACAACATTACAGAACACTACAGCAACAAAGGACACGTTTTAACAAGAAGGAGCTTTAATGAGAATAATTAAGATGCTCCGCAGAAGAACATCTGACTGGACGAATGAAATAAACGTGATTGGCAGATTCAGATGGCGCAGGCTAAAGTTGACCAATTGGGCGGGCAGAGCAGAAATTTGGGTGGGTATTGCCCACCCCTGCCCACTGCTAGGTCCGGCTGTGTCAAATACACACATTCAACATGCTACTGATAGAAACTAAACTTTTCATGTTTAGTGTAAATTTATGAGATTGACAGCTATACACAAGATGCCATTAAACAATCGATCCCTGTTCCAACTGTATGGGGGGCACCTGGATTCTGTCCTAAGCTGCATTAAACAGCTTCCGCTGGGATAAAAGTACGTATTGATTCTGATTATGGCACTTACAAGCCACTTCCACCACTGCTAATCATGCTAGCAGTATTTGTGTCAGTGAATAAAGAGTTTCAAATTGTGTGACAAAACATCCATATCCAAACAGCCTTTGCAAAAAAGGTGGGATTTGTAAATTTAGTTTGATAAAAAAAAACAGTGTGTGTGTGTGTGTGTGTGTGTGTGCGTATATATATATATAAAGTTAGGACAGAGCAGTTAGGACTAATAACGATGTGACAAGTTGAAATGACAAGGTGATGTGCAACAGGTGATGTTACACAGGCAAGGCAATCATGTTATAGTACAACAGGATCCTTCAAAAAAGGCCTAGTTCTCCAAAAGCAAGAATGGGTTGAGGCGTGCCAACTTTCCCTGTATGTTAAAAATCCAGCATTCTGAGAACAACAATCCCTGAAGACAAATTAGTATGATTTTGGGTATTTCATCCACTACAGTGCACAATATGATGAAAACATTTAAGGAATCTGGTCAAATCTTGGTATGTAAAGGGTTAGTATGAAAACCACTTCTGAATGGGCCTGATCTCTCGTCCATCTGACATCACTGTCTTAAAAAACTATCATGCATCAATTATGGGTATCGTGATGTACTCTTGAGGATTCTTCCATAAACCTTTGTCGGTCAACATCATTTACTGCTGCATCTATAAATGTGAGTTAAGGCTGTACTATGCAAAACAGAAGCCATGCACCAACTCTGGCCAGGAGCTCCGGCGACTTCTTCACGCTTGATCTCATCTGAGATGGACAGTGACAGAGGGAATCCTGTTTTATGGTCAAACATGTCAAACTAGTTTTGGGAGAATCCAGCCCTCGCTGGAGGAAAAGGACCATGGAGGGTTTTATGGGTGTCTGGTCCAAAGGCCAGCATCTGTCCTGATGGCCGTGTGGCAGTGTCCCTGGCTTGGGTATATTTTGGAGGAGCGTATGCTGCCATCCAAACGCCATCTTTTCCAGACTTGCCCCTGCACTTTCCAGCAGGACAATGCCAAACCACGTTTTGCCCAGACTGCCGGTGCATGCCTGCATAAGCAGAGAGGCCGGGTACAAGACCAGCCTGCCTGCAGTCCTTATCGGTCTCTGACCGAGGAGAAAATTCCACTTGCTAAACTTAACCAACTAGTGTCATCAATGTCCAAATGCTCATTAAGTGTCATTAAAAGAAATGTTGGTTACACAGTGGTAACAGTCAAGTCTGATCATCTGATCTGACATGAGTGCATATTTAAAAATATATATGCTTTTTGCTTTTATTAGCATTTTACATACTGTCCCAACGTTTTTGATATCGGGGGTTGTATGTATATTTGTTGAAATTAAGTAAAATGTAATTATAGTAAGAGAGACAACCAAGCAGCTGTCTGTGGTGCTGACCTAAATACATGATCAGACTCAAACTGGTCCTGGCAAATCTTAAGTCAGACTTATAAACTTCTCTAAATCTGCCCATTTTGGAAGATTAAGGGATTTTCATAAATCACTGGGATATTAAGATGGATCATGGCATCGAGCGTTTAATTAATGCCACCCAACCGCAGGCCATAAGCCCTCATCTTGGGCACAATTACAATGAGGCTGTAGGCTGAACCAGGCAGCACAGGTCAAAAAGCGGGGGCACCCTGGACGGCATGCAAATCCATTACAGACCACACACTCACACACACTCACACACTGCGGACAACGTATAAACAGCATCGGACCTCCAAGTCATTCAAGTAAAGTCAGGGCACAATGTTTTCCAATGGCACTGAACACTATTATAAAAAGATTAGGCATTGACTGAAGTTAGTTACCATCTTACTTTACTAAAGAAATTTTTTTAAGACTAATTGTTAGTCAAAAGAATTCAATCACACATTCCATCAGTCACTTCTATTGCTACCTCTCATTGGCTCTGAAAAGTTAAGTAATGGAATTCCTCACCTTCTTTAATCACCGTTGTTCTCAACTTCCATACAAAACGGGGCGACTTTGTACGGTTTGGTATGTCGGATATACTGGCGTGTTTCTCCTTAAATATTAACACGATGACAAGCACGAAAACTCGTTTATCTCCGATGGGCCATAATTGAACAGCCTCCATATCCGCGGGGCAACACATTTCAGCTGAATTCATTGCTTTTTCGTAATCATTTGTGGTTAAATAACCCCAATCTATACTCTGCGTTCATAAAAAGTCCACGAAAATCTACAGCGGACCTAATCACAGAAAAACTGCGATTTAGGACTGGGTCCTGCCCACTAGGGGGCGCGAAACGCTCATGATTTACACGAAAGCATCGTAATCAAGTATATCAATATAAGTATAGATAGACGGAATAAATAATGCAGGAAAATGGACAATTAAATGAAAATTTGCTATAGTAATTTCAATTGGTGGGGGGAAAAAATTTGGCCGTGAAAATTACTATTAAACGGAGAATCAACTTGGTCACTGTAGCAGGTATTAAGCTGCAATGCAAATTGCAGTTTCTTGTGGGGCAGTGTCAAATCAAACAAAACCACTAGCAGGGGGAAAAAGACACAGATTTTAAGAAATGTGTCATATACGCTCATATACGTATACACAGAGATGTAGGACTAGTCTTGTACATTTATTTCATTTTTCAGGATCACACTGAAATTTACAGAAGGGAGTAACGGGGGCTCATTTTTACATCATTTGCCCATTAATGTGTGATTTTCCTTCAGAGCAGTGTTTGACTACTTAATGCCCCATCATACTCAGCACACATTCATGGAGGGGGGGGGGGGAGGGGTCCGACGGTCACAGGCGATAGATATCTGGATGGTGACAAGCCCTGTGGTGTTCCTCAGTACAGCAAAAGACGAGGCCAAAATAACGTAACATTTCCTCAAACCTGGTTTCAAGAAAGCATTGAATTATATAGAAAAAATACTTCAGTAATTCTTTAAAAATATATAATTATGTTCAGTCACATACAGACCTAGTCTTTTTTTCCTTTTACCCTTTTGGGAACATAAGTCAATATATCAGTGGCCAAGCTGCAACTCTCGATTATTCAATGCGTTACAAACAGAAGGATTCATGAAAACCTAAAAAGCTAATTCCACAGAATACAGTGCAACTTGTGCAAAGAAAAAAAAAAGGTGTTAAGAAACAAACATTATGTCACAAACCCCCAGGACCTCGCTGCTTCAGGTGTCTTCCTGTTTACTTGTTTTTTTTTTGTTTTTGTTTTTTACAAAGATGATTTGTTTGAGAAAAGAGATAACACCAAAGATGAAAAAGATGGAATACTCATCCCCGTTATGGAATTGCATCTTTCCTTGAAAGGCAAAAATTGTCTGCAACAGCAGGGAGTCTAGCTAAGCAGCCATTACCATTATTATTGAACAAATGAATGGGAACAACATTTGTTACGCAAATTGCCTTATTTCCTCATTTCTTTAAGTTCCCCCATCTTTACAGATTCTCCTCTAACCATTTTTTTTTCTCAACAAAGGAAAACAGTAGAAAGTTAGTAACAGCCTCAAGCTAACCCCAAAAGGTGAGACTTGTCTGGTTCAAAGTCCTGCTTCAAGATGGAGGTGGGCGGAGCGGCAGGGCTCCAGGTTGGCTAGAATGACAAGTGCGTAGGTGGGTGGTTGGTTGTTTCTGGAAAGGGGTGGGGTCAGAGAGATGGGCAGAGACAGGAAGGGGAGGGACTAAAGGAGCAGGGATGCAGGCGAGGGTCTCATCAGTCCACTGGCCGCTTTTCGCCATGTTTCTTTGTAAACTCTTCTGCATTCTTAAAGAATTTTTTACGGTCCTTTGAGTATTCCTCTGCTAGGTCGGCCCTCAGGGGGTGCTCGGGCTGGGGGTCATTCACCAGGGCGATGAGAGACTGGATTACTAGTTTAAAGAAAATAGAAACATTAAAGTATGCGAGTTAGACAAAATGTAACACACAACCACTAAAATTTAAGTAAAATAAAGAAGGATGAGATAAAAGAAAATATCACATTTGCGCCATTCATTCAGGCATCACAAAATGCAGCAGATGTTCGACACTGGAGGGAGCTACACTGTGGGTATGTGCAGCTGCCAAGAGTGACATCACGCTCCCTACCTTGGTCGGTTTTGGTGGCTGGCTTCCAGTTCTCTGCACTGATCACCGGCAGGCAGACCTGGCCCTTCTCATCAATGTTGGGGTGGTAGATCTTCGTTTTGAAGGTGATCTTGGGGGGCTTGAACGGATATTCAGCAGGAAATATGATCTCAATCCTGAACGCTCCTTTGTCATATGGGGGGTTGTCCTTTGGGGAAGAGGCAGAAACTGGGTGAGGACCAGAAATATTCTTGTATCCAGTGATTTATGCCCTTTTGGCCCCTTATCTCACAATCCAGCTCCTTAAGGCAAAGTCAACAAAAACAAACACATGCTTGTTCCACAAAACAACAAAAGCTTTATTATCTAAACCTTTGATACTCAGTTATCAGTCATCCTCGGACATTTACTTCCACCTGTAACTTACTAATACACCTTAATCAGCTTATAGGTTAATCGAAAGCAGGTACGTCTGTCATCGATTTGTAAGCAACGTTAAATACCTCCATAAACTACTGCCTATGTCCTTCTTACACCTCAGGCATTATTATTACCCAGCTAGAGGCCCTGTCTCTGAACCCCCTCTAATGGGAACACCTGCACAAACAGTTTCTAAAAGCTCTCATGGGGCAGGCTGAGCCAGAGGACCCCACAACTACCACAAATCAAATACCACATACTTACAGGGACAATAAGACCTTGCCAGGTCAAAATATTTGCCTCGTCGACTTGGATGTTACGGAAATTTTTCATTCCAGACTTGCGGATTTCTTCAAGTTCCTGAGAGGTGAAAGAAATAAAAACAAAAATGTGTGAGAACCCAGAGCAATTAAGTAGTAACTGTAACCCCAAAATCATATTCACAAGCCTCCTTAGATGACCGAGCTGCTGAACCAGGCTGTGCACAGAATATAGGGGGAAAACGGGAGCGAAACATCTGCCGGTGGTTGGCAATACATAACATCCACAGCTCCCCATCCTAAAAACAGACATTAGTGGATGGCCACAAGAACCAAGGCGGTCCTTTCATCTGCATCATCACCCTGTTCCTATCGCTGTACGTTATACTTAGTTAAATGCTTCTGCTGCTTGCCGATGAACTGTAGGAATTCTGTTTATGTCATGAGAACAGGGCATCTTCCTGTAATGATTTGGATGAGTTGATTTGATTTGTTTTGAAAAAGGACCTCAAAACGTCCCACTTTCATTTTGATTTGGGTGAAAAGTTAAGAAGCTACCATGGTTATCGCTGGACACCATGGACGAGGGCCCTCATATCTCAGCTTGGGGGGGGGTTGGGGGGGGGGCTGTGTGTTTTCAGAGAAGTCGGAACCCAGTGGGCAGACCGGCATAGATGAGAATCCCGCATCAGATGAGGAGACAATTTCCTGCTGCTGCCCATCAAAACACTGACTCCTGTGCATAGATGTGCTAGAACCTGTTAGTTCAGGGCTTACTGGAAGTGTTCTGAAGTTCCTTGAATTCCACACCAGTGTTGCCTCAGACATACCTCATTTGGAAGCCAAAGAAACGGATACTGCCATGTCTGACAAATCCTGTTTATACCCTTCCTTAAGCCAAATCTCAAATGCAGACCAACTTCTACATACCAATGCCTTGGTAAGCCATTACCCAACAGACCTCTCAAAAATATCTACACTTTTTTTGAGATATCTACTCCATTTAACAATACAAACAGCCAAGCAAATACAATTGACTGGTTTAATCACTGGTTTACAATTTATGCTTATGCTACTGGTTTCCAAGAAGTCTTTTTTTCCTTCCAGAATGTTCCATTAGCAATTCTGTTTCAATAGCGAAACTAACTTTGACAGTGACAGACTTTGTTCCATTCAATACGAACAAGGCGGTTTGTTAGATACTTGAAATGCCTTTCAACTGACCGATTAGATCCCGACTTCTGGGTTCTTCAGAGCTAATTTGAATAAGGAAATTAAGTATTTGACTCGTATTATTGAATCTGCGCGCATACAGAGCATTCGCCTGACGCTGAACGACCGGGTTTATACAGTCGGTCGGAAAAATGAATTTAAAAGATGTATACAGATATTTCCCCATATGAACTGTTCAAACACTGCCCACAGAAGTTTCAATAAATTCATAGTATTTAAAACGAGTATCCACTTGAACACGCAAACTCCCAGTTATAACCAACACCCTTAAGGAACCGAATTATTCACTTTGTTAAACACTGGTTAACGCCTGCTTTCAATGATGTATTAAGAGATGTGTGTACAATGTACACGTAAGACAGCCCAATAAATAAGCAAACATCTACAAGGAAATAACGTGTTTACAGTAAGCAACTATGACGGGTGAATTACGCGTGGAAACCACCTCTTCCTGGATGACTCGAAGATCCATTTAAATACGTATACAAACTGGTACAATGGATACACACATGAAAAACCTGATTTCTTCTCAATTCGTAATTTCGATTGCGTATATTTCCATTACACAAAACATCGTACCTAACTCCAGACTTACGGTTTTACCCACCAAAGGAACAGATAGACAACACGCCATGGGAACATCGTTACCTTCGCCACATTCACAGTCACGGTTAAGGGAGAAGAAACTTCCGCTCGATTAGAAAGAAAACTGTACGAAAACAACAGACTTTACATTCACTGCCCTAAAGATCAGCCGTCCTGCCAGCCATGTAACGCGGGTCCGATGATTCAGACAATAAGACTGCACTTCCTGTGTCGTTAAAAAGTCGCCAGTTAGCCACCTAGCCCGCTAGCCAGTGCGCTGTTTATCATTCTCATAATAACACCCCGAACTGTCACTAACATCAAAAAACGCCTCCCCAGGTGTATTAGACGATGGCATTTCATGTTGTGAGAACGAATCACTTTCCGTCATCGGCAGAGTTGGCTCCTTCCCGGTCGGCCCCGGCCTATTTTGCCGGTGCTTCGCTTACTCACTGTCACGCAAAAAGGGAGCTAGCTACATGTAATGAACGACCAGACAACTACTTAGAGCGATACACATATGAGCTACGTCGAAGGCCCTCGCCGAAATGTACGCTTTAGAGAGTCGTATGACCAGATACGATAATGTGAGTTTCCAACAACACTCTTTTAGGAACGGGGAAGAAAAAAATGGAATGGATAAGACAATTTACCTTATGCAGCCTCCTGCTCGCCGCCATCTTGGATTTTCTGGTTATTCCCAGAATGCACCGCGGCGACAGGGCGTCTCAAGTTCCTGTGCTTCCCGCACGGCGGCAAAAGTGCTTTGCTGGCGTCTGGTGCCTGTAGTAGACTCATCCTTGAAATAACAAGGGGTAGTGTAACTCCCTATAACTTTACATAGAATAAAAAATATTTTTAGAGACCCATAATCCTGGGATGTTACCTTATTGTGCTACCGATTAGCTGTTTAAAGACCTTAGCAAACTAGCTAAACAGAATGTTCTAGGATGTTAAGCAACCAAGCCAGTTATTAAACACTTAACTTCAGAATGGCCACATCACCGCAATTAGACAAGTTACCATTGTGTTAAGATGTTATGATTGTGATTAAGGTAGAGTAACACCAGTTATGTAAAAAATATGTATTAAAGGCAAATGTGTTGCATTTGGTTAACCATGTTTGTTTAAGATTATGCTGCGGAGTTGAACATGCTTTTCGTAGTCTTAGGCAAGAGACACCTAAGTGTTCCAGATTTAAAAATTCCATGCCCCTGTTTTAGTAAAATCTGTAGTGGATTTATGAGCAGATCTCCATAAAAGTTAAATGTGGGTGTCTTTAGGTCCATTTTCAATAACCACAAAAAGTATTCGTGATGGTAAGCTCTCGATTTCATAATCTCCTGATTGTTAGGTTTTTTGACGACAGTGATAACTTGCCATTTTATAGTAATGGCATGAATGAAACTAACAGGTGCTACTAGGGTGGTTACAAAACTGGACTGAGTTATCTGTTTCGATTTAAAATGCTGTGCGTAGGGCTGAGAGGGTGGTACCGTGGTTAGGTTTAAAGTATTTAATCAACCTCTGTTGAGCAAGATTCGCCTCCCCGCCCCTTCTCATGCGTGTGGATTTACGTTTTCTTTTCATGTCGTTGTGAGATTTCCTTCATGTTTTCCACACAGTCTAAAAACATGCCAAGGTGATTTGGAGCTGCCGTCATGGGTTATTCGCCGCCTTGCACCTGTTATCTCCGGCATAGACTCCGGACCTTCGCAGGCCTGCATAGGACGAGCGGATATAGAAAATGAATAACTAAATCCTGTGCACGGGATACATACGGGGTTTGATTAAATGTTTTAAAATATACTGTGAATTAAGGAATCTGCGAGATTAATTAAGATATGTACTGTAAATAGATTAAAGATAAATATCGAAAACATGACAAACACTATAATTTTTCACACATGCCCTAAATCGGTTTTAAAATCAGCAATATCCTGAAACATATTCTTGCATTCCTGCTCATATAGTCTTTCGGTAGGTTTCTTGCCCTATTGCACAGATATGAGAAATTACACTCCGCATGCTGCTGTCTTTAGTTTTCAACGGGGTTTCGGGTTTTTCCAGTAAATACATTTTAAATTATGCACATAAAACACGTTATTTAATAAACTGACCTAAGTAATTGAAATAACATGAGATACATGAGAAGTACAACTGTATGTTGTATGAAAATCCAGGTAATTCTTAATATATGTAAAATGTTCGTTCTAAATATAACAATCCCGATCGTCTCAGTACCTGAGAAGTACATAACTACCCAGAAAGATGAATGTTCACGCGCAATCTCCAGAATTCGCTGAAGAGACCAATCAAAGCCGTTCGCATCCCTCCGAGAGTCACTGTAACCAATCAGAAAGTAGCATGTGGACCCATTACTTCCGTATACTCTACCTGTCAAGCTGTGGTTGGCTGGGATCAGGGGTCTGATTATGCTCACTGACTGTATTATCCCGTGTGCGGAGCACTTCCTACAACTAATGCTTAACAAAATGAGGTCTGTGCGTTGTTTAGGAAGGCTGGCGTTACTCGCTTTTATTGCGCTGCAGTGCGACTGTCGAGACACGGAGTTTAATTACGTGACGTGTGGTTCCCTGGTCAAGTTGCTAAACACACGGCACAACGTCCGACTGCACTCCCACGACGTTAAATATGGGTCAGGTAAGTTCATTATGTGTGGGTCTTTGCCCGATCAGCGTCGGGTGTTTAAAATACGGTCATGGCAGCGATGTTTCTGTGCCTATGTGAATCCCACGTATTCAGTAGTATTCAAACCACCGCATCACTACCATGGCTATTTTTGTTACGATTTATGATTGTAGCTAATTTCAACTGTCACGTTGCTGTCGTTTCTCAAGTTGAACATGTATGAAGTAAGCTCCGCCAAATCGTTCATCAAAGTGAGCGATTAAGGTGCAGGCCTCATATCTTATTCATTCCACACATGATACCCTCACTATTCCTTCATGTATGTCCCCCAGAAAGGACCTGCAGCCTCCCAGGCGGCATCCGCAGGGTGAAAGTGCCGATGAGGAAGTGGGGGGCGGGACAAGCAAGGAGGCACCTAGCGTTAGTTTTTCAATCAACGATTAAAAGTCGAGTGGTTGATTTTAGACTTCAGGCCGCCTTTTGACATGTGCTTTTAGTAGTTCATCTGACACTTTTATCAGACATCATTCATGTATATATCTGGCATTTATATTTTTATGTGGGTGATTTCGTTTAAGTAGGCTACATTTCTTAAAGAGTATCACCGCAGAGCTATTTCTGGGATTTGAACCGGTGTTCTGTCGAAATGAGCTACTTTGTCGAGTTATCCTACCGTAGTGCTAATCGATAGCCCTAACCCTAACTCTTACCCTAACCTTAACCCTAGACCCCCAAACCCCCTAAAACCCTTACCCTAACCCTAAGGCAAACCCCTAAAACTTAACCCTAATCCCAAGACGGTGGAACTGCACATGCGCGAAAAGGCTCGATAGTACGTCTCGATAGGTAGTTCAGCTCGTCAGAACACCTGCAGCCTTTACGTCGTTAGTCTGTGTTATTAAACACCACGCTTATGTCAAGTCAGCTACTAAACAGTGAATTTCTTTACATAGGCATATTCCTCTTGGGATACTTTCTCAGTACTTTACCTTTGTAGGTTGAAGAAAATAGGAACTACTTTGCATTTAAACATTGCATTTGTGTTTGCAAGACAGCAGGCTGGATGGGGATTTCTGTTTTTGGATGGTGGGGACATTGGAGCCAGAGTTCCAGTAGTGTTCATGGGCTTTTTATTTTTTAGCTAAATAAGTACTGAAATTATTATTGTTGCACTGCTAGGGCCCTGTTTTGATTCTGGTGGCTCACAATAGCCCCAAGGTTTCACATATCAGCAGCTGATTTAGGATTCTTTTCCTTTCTGCAGGTAGTGGGCAGCAGTCGGTGACGGGGGTGGAGAGCTCAGATGATGCCAACAGCTACTGGCGGATCCGGGGAAAGCCCAACACACCATGTGAGAGGGGCGCACCCATCAAGTGCGGCCAAGCCATTCGCATCACTCACATGAACACAGGCCGCAACCTCCACACTCATCATTTCGTCTCTCCGTTGTCCGGCAACCAGGTACGGGTGTTGTCAGGCAATGCGCCTCTTTTTTTTGTTGACACTAGAATCTACTCTTTATTCCTGTTCTGATGCGGTGCTGTGTGACATGCCCAATAATAGACATGTCAATCCCTGAAACAAACCCTTAAAGACTTGGCTGAATCGCATTTGACTGAGGTAGACATCTGTCGATATCTGTATGAGAGTTAAATATGCCTGTTTTGCTTGCATTAGGTGAAATGGTGCAGTTTTGAGGCTGGTCAGTTTTATTGGCTGATTATAGGTTGACCTTGCGTAGTCTTGAACATAAAATGGTTCAGTTCACCCTGAACCAAAATGAAAGCTGCCAGTCTTTAGTAGTAACTAGTGAACAAAATGACATTTCATGAACGATTTGCTGTCTTTTTTTGACCCCACAAAAAGGGCACAAAGCATGCCCCAATGTAAACCTGAGCACCATCTAGTGGGGTCAAAAAATATAGCAAATGGTTCATCACTAGTGGTAACATTTGACTGGTTGATGTTCACTGGCCTGCTGGAAACCACTGTGTATTCTGTAAGCAGCCAGCCTATATGGTCAGGAGGGACAGGAGGGCACGGCTGAGTGTTCCTCAGGCCTGTGTCTGCTTTCAGTTTTGCTGACGTACCATGATCCATTCCACCCCCAGGAGGTGAGTGCTTTCGGGGAGAACGGTGAGGGCGACGACCTGGACGTGTGGACCGTGCAGTGCAGTGGGACATACTGGGAGCGCGATGAGGCCGTGCGCTTCAAGCACAAGGGTACCGAGGTCTTCCTCAGCATCACTGGGGAACAGTACAACCACCCCATCCGCGGGCAGCGGGAGGTGCACGGCCTGCCGCACGCCAACCACCACAATTACTGGAAGACCATGGAGGGCGTGTTCATCAAGACGAGTGTAGAGCTGGGCCATCATGATGAGCTCTAGCATCCATTCGGTTCTCTACATAATCTTCTCCTCACCTTGATTCTTTGCCCTGGAAAGAACTCTGTAGAAAATTAAAGTTTTTGTCCGCTCTGGTTCCAAAACCTCTGCAGCTACCGTTCTCTCACTTGTGAATACTGAAGGGAAAAATTCCAGAGTGTTTTAAGGAGAAATTGTAATTTAGATTTTGAAAAACCGTGTGTAAAGTTGAACTTTGAACTGTATACTCCTACCCCACCCCAGGTTTGGCAGTGCATTGTTTTATAAAAATTCATGAAAAAAAGCAATTTCCTAAATAAGAACCATACGCCCCCCCCCCAAGGTGTTATTAAAGGTAGGTCAATATCTTTATGTACGGTTTGGACATGGTTACACAGAGGTGCCATAAGTGGTGCTGAGATATTTCATAAATTATCTGGTTTCTGTGTAAATGGAATAAGAACCACTGCTACTCCCGTGGTATATGAAGACCAGAAAGTACCATGCTTGATTTTCATTGTGCTTTGTTTTCACCTAGCTATAAATGCTTATTTATTCTGTTTGAGTGTACCCTTTGGTTTCAAGGCTGGTGAAATATTTACATTCATTTTGTTAAGATGGTTTGCGGTCTCCTGCACCTGGTATATGTGAGAATGTGGGGAAGTGTTTTGAGTTGTCACTGCTGTTCCAATAGAGGTTATGAATTTGACAGTTTTGATTAATTTCTCCTGTTCTTGTGATGTTCCTAGTCCCCCACAGAAGACCAGCAGCAGTGCCTTATATAAATGGGTCTCAGAAACCAGTTTTAGCAATAGGTTTCCTACTTTTATGGATTCTAAAACTACGTTTCCATGTACCTGCTCTTAGCTTTCTGCCCATCTCGAAATAAGACTTTACTAACCTGGTTTCGCTAACGAAATCCCCCTTTTTTTTTTTACAACACAGTTTCCAAAAAAGTTACACAATGTGTAAAATGTAAATAAAAACAGAATGCAATGATTTACAGATCATTGAACCCATATTTAATTGAAAACAGAACGAAGACAACTTGTCAAATGTTGAAACTGAGAAATTTTATTGTTTCATGACAAATATATGCACACTTTGAATTTGATGCCAGCAACATGTTTACCGCTGTGTTGCATCACCTCTTCTTTTAACAACATTCTAAACATTTGGGAACTGAGGAAAAAGTGAATTTTTGTCCCATTCTTGCATGATATAAGATTTCAACTGCTCAACAGTTTGAGGTCTTTGTTGAATTTTTTGTTGTATGATGCACCAAATGTTTTCAGTGGGTGACAGGTCTGGACTGCAGGCAGGCCAGTGTAACACCCAGACTCTTCTACTACGGAGCCATGCTGCTGTAATATGCACAGAATGCAGGTTGGCATTGTCTTGCTGAAACGTGCAAGGCCTCCTATGGAAAAGACGTCGTCTGGATGGCAGCATATGTTGCTCCAAAACCTGTATATATCCTTCAGCATTAATGGTGCCTCCCCAGATGTGCAAGCTACCCAAGACATGGGCACTAATGCACCCCCACGCCATCACGGATGCTGGCTTTCGAACTGTCTGCTGATAACAAGCTAGACGGTCCCCATCCTCTTCGGCCTGAAGGATGTGGCGTCCATGATTTTCAAAACAAAAATTTGCCATTTTGATTTGTCAGACCACAGAACAGTTTTCCATTTTGCCTCAGTCCGTCTTGAATGAGCTTAGACCCAGAGACGTTGCTGCCGATTCTCGATCACGTTTAGATCTGGTTTCTTCTTTGCAGGGTAGAGTTTCATCCTGCACTTGTGGATGCAGCGACAGACTGTGTTCGCAAACAGTGGTTTTCGGAAGTGTTCCTGAGCCCATGCAGTGATTTCCACTGTAGAATAGTGTCTGTTTTTAATGCAGTGCCGCCAGAGGACCTGAAGATCACGGGTATCCAATACTGGTTTCCGGCTTTGTCCCTTGCGTTCAGAGATTTCTCCGGATTCTCTGGGTCTTTTAATGATATTATGTACCGTAGATGAAATTCTTTGGAATATTATATTGAGGAACATTATTCTTAATTTGTTACACTATTTGCCCACAGTCTTTCACAGAGTGGTGAACCTCTCCCCATCTCCACTGCACAGAGACTCTGCCTCTCTGGGAGGCTCTTTTTATACCCAATCATCTTACTGACCTGTTGCCAATTAACATAATTAGTTGTGAGATATTCAACCAGGTGTTTTGTTTTAGCATCACACAACTTTTCCAGTCTTTTGTTGCCCTTGTCCCAACTTTTTAGGAACATGTTGCTGCCATCAAATACAAACTGGGCGTACATTTGTCATAAACCAATAAAATTTCTCACTTTCAACATTTGATATGTTGTCTTTGTTCTATTTTCAGTTAGATGTGGGTTTATATAATTTGCAAATCATTGCATTCTGTTTTTAATTACATTTTACACAGCGTCCCAACTTTTTTGGAAACGGGGTTGTAGTTTACCTGTAAATCATACTCCTGGCTTTGCTCCTTTCCAGGTCCAAACACGTGGTCAGGTGTGCTATGGCACCCCTAAATTGCCCAAAGCGCGTGTTGGAGGGTGTGTCCTGTGATGGACTGGCATCCCACCGGAACTCTCCCCAGCCAGTCATTTCCTAGGAGAGACTTCAAGCTTCCCTCAACCCACCCCTGAATAAGTGCTTGAGATGAAAGTTTCAGAATCATCTGGCGCATATTAGCATTTCTCCCACTGCGATATGTGGAAGTTTGATTTCTACTCAACTTTCCACCGTCTTTTATTTATTTGTAACCTACCATCTTGCACCCCATCATCTACATTAACGAGTTGTTTCCAGCCCCCGAATAATTCGGAAACTCATCGGCTAATATAAGACCAACAAATTCTGAGCATAAGCCTATCGTTCGAGGAGCGCAAAAGTAAACTGGGAGACAGACTGCAAAGTATTACTTTTTACTTGTATAAATATTATTGTGATTTGTGACAGCTATCTGTAATGTCGTTGATCCGTCGTAGCCTAATAAAGGCTAATGTATTAAACGTATGGATAAAATAAAAACCAACGTATCCCGTGGATGTCCAAAGTCAGGACAAAGACTTCCTGTTCAAATCGGTATGCTCTCCGATTTACATTAAAACGAATATGAGCCGCTTCGGTTTCATTTTATAGCCTAGTTACTGTTCAGTAGACCCGGTACAAAAATTATAACCGAAAATATATCCATTTTAAAATATTTCACCTTTTATGCAGTGGAACTGCAAAGCAGTAACCTCGACATCAAGTTTAAAGTATTATATGAAATAACGCGTAGCCAAATACCTGTTTAGCCTACCTGACCCACGTGGTCGCATTTGCGTTAGTGAAAACAGATCGCGTACATCATACGATTCTGCGGTATAAAGCGCATAAAATTAATTTCTCTTGTTTGTTTGAGTTTGCATGAAAAAGCCGAAGACACGAACGGTTATTTGCATTTTTATTTTATTTTTTGGCCAAAAAAGAGCAGGTATCGTTTAAATGTCTAGAATTGTGTGTAAATATTCGCTTACCGTTAAAAACGCGATGGTTTTTGGGGTAATAACTAGCTACCTGAAATACGAATTCTTATTCATTTTTGGTCGTTTGATTAGGCTTAAATTTATTTAAAGACATTTAAACAACACACACCATCTCTGTTAGACTATCCACAAACCAATTCCTTATCCGTCGAAAAAAGGTCGGTACAAAATTAAATACTAATTTACGGAATATATAAATGTCATCATTATTAATGGCTTCAATATTCAGTTTGCCTTGTAATTAATACAGGTAAGTAGCCTATGTTATTTCAGGGCCATTATCGTGGAAGGTTTTTTTTTTTAATGACAACGAAAGCCGTAGTTAAAAAGGGGGGGTTGTGTCTTCTGTCCGGAAGGTGGCATCAAAACACAACTTTCCATTAAGCAGAAACCACCGTTGACTGGAAACGTTTCCAAACGCTGTATCAAGCCTTATACCCACGTCTGTACAAAAAATGTATACACTCTATAAAGATTATTTTTACCTCGCAGATAAAATCTACTTGTCATTGATATTTCTAGAAATAAGCGGCTCGACATTTTTCTATAAACAGATTTTATATTAAAAACATAGCAAAACATAAAAGAAAATCTGCAGATTAAAAGTCTATAAAAGGTTATTTTTCATATGAATCAGTGTAAGTATAACGGTTCTTTAACTTTGGACAAACATAAAAATCTAGCAACTTAGCATGAGATGGAAACGATACTTAATTGTAGACATTGTCGGGAGTCAATCACACAGCATTTAATCACAGTGTTTTAAAAATTTAAAACATTAACGAAGTTAATGAATAATAAATTTTATATATATATAGGATCATAATAAAGCAAAAGATGATGCACGGTCAATTATGTAGCAACGTGAAACGAGAGATTTGACATCTATATATTTTGCAGTTTCGGTTGTATAGCCTAATGTGATTTTTTGAAGAAGTTACGCAAAGTAGGCTGACGAGTTATTATTAAAGTACTAACAACATAGCATTTCGCAAGCGTTTTAACCAATATAGAAATCAGAGTATTGTCAGTAAAAGAAATATATAACAAAAGCTTAGTTATAGATCGCGTAAATGAGATTTCCATCTTTCAGCTC
This sequence comes from Boulengeromyrus knoepffleri, assembly GCA_026770805.1. Taxonomy (NCBI): domain Eukaryota; kingdom Metazoa; phylum Chordata; class Actinopteri; order Osteoglossiformes; family Mormyridae; genus Boulengeromyrus; species Boulengeromyrus knoepffleri. The sequence continues at coordinate 136,382 of JABJVO010000025.1, forward strand.
CATTAATTCCTGCCGTTTTGGATTTTGACTATAATACATTATTACTGCATGACGGGAATACAATAGAAAGCACTTGCCTTTGGATATTCCGTATCATTCACAGGATTAGGCACGCTACTAAGCACTTAAAACATCTTAAATTAATTGCAAAACAATGAACAGCGAACAATGGATTTTTATTTTAAAATCCTATCTCGAAGCAAAATTTGTATGTAAATCAACCAAATGCTCAACTTAACACCTAACATTTAAATTACAACACAAACCCGAAACCACAATAATGGTTAACAATGAAGCCTTTATTTAAAATAAACGTTTAATTCCAGTTCACCCAATAGCCTCATTTAATATATAACATACCAATTAGACCATTATTCGAGCGGTTTTTCTTTACATAAAGGTATTTAATGGAGACACAATATGTCCAAACAATACATTGTATTGTGTTGCAGGTCAGCATCCAGTATAAATTAATTTTCCGCAGTAAGGTCTGTGTCCGCAGTGTGGTCTGTTTGAAGCTATTCGGGGGGAAAACACCCTAGACAGGTCTATGCCGTTTTGTTTATGGAGATTCCGTAACTTCTCCAATAATATTTAGATGGTATGATACGAGTTGGATTACATAATGGCCAGCAGAATTTGACTCGGCACACTTCACACCTCACTGCAGTGTTTGTGGTTTGTGATGGAGTAAACGTCAGTTTTAAAAATACAGATATTTACATACAGAAAAAATTGACTTGAATACCAAAAAACGTGCCGTTCATTTACCGCACGCAAAATATTTTACTAAATTATTTTAAAAACGGGAGGCATGAAACATTTTAAACCGTAATTCACACTAAATTGCTCATTCGTGCCTTAAAAGAAAAGCCCCTTATAATACTCTTTGTCACATTAGACCCAATGCAAGTAAAGCACACATTTCTATGGAATATAAACGCTGATTGCCTTAAAACGAGACGGCCATTCCCCAAAGACAGACAGCTGTTACACGATGCCAGTATGTTTAATCACATCCGCTTGTGTCCAGCTGGTGGCGAACTATTTTAGGATCGTTGACAGTACACGGGAAAGGCATTACAACCGTAACAAAGTGCATAATGCCCCATGAAATAAGCTTATTTATGCTTTCATTCGTACATTTTTCATTAAAGCCATTTTTCAAGAAAATTAAAACCACTCAGTTGTACTGTAATGTAGGAAGGAATCTATTTTTTTATTGTCGTTAGCGGTAACAACTCTATAAATACAACGTACTTTGTAGGCGTAACATTATTTATACCTACATACAAATAACAGATTGAAAGCCCGTTTTTATTGACCTTAGAAAATAATTATAAGCACTAGGTCATCTGTAGAATTTTGACGCTTCCGTGATGCAGAAACACCCGTGAGGTTGCTGGACAGATCCCGACGCGTCTCACCGGTGGTGGCGCTGTCGAGCTAACCAATGCCCTTTCATTATTGCACTGCTAGCGACGGTTCCCACAGTAGTGCAACAGGGAAAGAGTAAAAGTTAGCAGAAAATACGTAGCTTGGTAAGACAAAGCCCTGCCATACCTCCTGAAATACCTGGAGCAATGGTTCAATGTAACAATTTTAAATAATTAATTATACATTTCTTTGAGTTGGACAAGTCTTACCTTCTCCGGCACCATGTGATATCCCGCCCTACACATCAAAACATACGGAACTTTTTGCACCACAGACCACAAGCGTAAGATCTTAGAACTAAGCTTACAAATGTACAGTCGTTTCTGGCTATTTGTGATAACGGGTGACTGTTAAACATTGACAAATTAGTAAACTGGTCACCTCCTTGTGTGGATATTTTGAACATGACTTTTTAAGGGGACTTAAAAGAATGGCTAATTAAAACAAACGTCTGTGCCTGTATCTCTCTCTCTCACTCACACACACACACACACACACACCCTTTTCCCCCCATTGCTCATTGTACCACCACCCAGCTCTCCATTAGTCTCAAGCAGACAGGTTGTTGCATTCTGAGGCACCGATTCCTGCTTGGATGTCGGCATCAACCTCCGCAGCTCAGCTTCACATCTGGCACAGTGATATTTAATAACAAACTGTAAGAAGCCGCCATCAGATGGAACCTGCGCAGCCACACACCCATCATAGCTGCCTATTTTTATATATAT
>JABJVO010000025.1:138646-152014 GCA_026770805.1 Boulengeromyrus knoepffleri
TATATATATATAAAAAGACAATAATGGCTGCTGTGGTTTTCTGTCAGATCTCTGTAAGATGCAGAAGAGAATTCCTGAAAGAAAAGACCCTATAAGCAATATTGCACTACTTACAGATAAAGACAAGCAGAGGCAATATTGATAGGGTCTCACCAGTAAGGCAGCACAGACTTTGAAAGAGGTACACAGATTCCTGACCTGTAGGCCTGTCGTTCTCTTTCACACATGCACGGGAGGGAGATACGTACTTGCATGGTTTCCAACGTCTTCCAGCCAAACTGCACGCAGCTCGCCGTGTGGCGACACTGCGACCGGGACCTGCGGCTCAGCCGCCGCCGCTATTGCACGTTACCTGGCAGCCCCATAAATGCGCGATACGCTCACAGAAACACACATTCAGAAAGCACACTGATCCAATCAGGACCCACTAGCTTAATCTTCAAGAGGACAGAAAAAAAATTGCATGAGTCAGAGCTACACTGAATTTATTTAAAAAAAAAACAAACAAAAAAAAAAACTGTAAACATATAATTAGAGGGACTGATAAAAGAAGCCCATGCGACAGTAATAACATTTATTTAGGCCTTCTGCTCTTTGGATGGAAGGATGAAAGTAAACAGTTAAAATGTTTAACTTAATGGAAAAGATTACATTGTATTGTGTACCTGAGTCTGTAGCAAATGAAACATTCTGGATATAAATAATCTACAGTTTAATTTGAAACATTTTGTACTTGTGAAAGCATACTAACACTTGTAAATGTTACGGAAATGTTTTTGATTAACTTCAAATTACAAATAAAATTTGAATGAATCAAATTTCTGTTAAATTGTTAAACTTAAATACAATTCAAGCATCAATTCATTTACACTAAATCATGATTCAATGTGAATTTTGAAGCAATGTTAAATGATTTGCTAACACCTAACTTGTTTGTATGGCATTCTGATAAGCACAATAGACTCCTTTTAATTTCAGCTTTTTACATATTTTTATGTTTTCCAAATTTCAATCTTGCAACTTCCCTATACTAAAACTATTGCAAAATTCCCATCTATTCTTTTGGGAAAATTTCAGTGTTGCACAAATCTTTAAAAAAAAAAAAAACAAAAAAAAACAGAACTTTATGAAAACCAGCATGGACTGGTCAGGTCCACAGAAGAAAGCAGGCAACAAAGAACACCAATAAATTGTTTTAAAATTAAGATTTCATATCTAACCCTCCAACATCATTTTCTTGCCGTTTCTTGGCACAGGGAAATGAACAATATCTGTAGTGACCTAGTAATTCATATTGTTTTACATATTTCAATTTGTTTAGTTGTACTTAACAGACTCATCAGGATCGGGGGATCTATAGTAACCTCTGATATAACTTCATGCTATTAGCGCATTAAGCTGTGACTTTATTTTCTGCATAAACATTTAAACTAACTCTAGATGGTAAAATCATGGCTTCTCTTCACTTTGTTTAACACTCAAATCTCTCCTGTGTGGCGTTTATAATCTGCAAATTCTCTCTTTGTAAATAAACTACAATAAACTTGTTAAACGGTATGCTGGACCACTTAAACAATGACCAACAATTCGAAGGTTAGGATGTTTCATCATAATTTCATACATGAGCATAAACAACTTCAAGGAATAAAAGAGGCTACACAATTAGTGTAGATCGCAAATGGTGCATTTCACAATTTCACACTCACAAAATTTGGGCACTGCTTTCCCCAACTATTTTTCCCAATACAAACCAAAACTGCACTTCAGCCATAAGTAAATGACTCTCAGAGGAAGTTCGGACTGATACCCAAGAATGAGAGACTCCAGCAAAGGCTTCAAAAACCTAAAAGCGCCCAGTTCGACCAGCCCCATCAGCAGCGATCGGCTGCATTACCAACTGCCTGACATGTTAGCCCTGGCTAGGCTAAGCTAGGCTAGGCTCTCACTCTCCAGTTCTGCACATTCTGGTATTTTCAACAGAGAAATTCTAGCAAGCTGCAACACGTCTGTTGCCATCTCCGCGGATCATCCTTCCTGCATGTAAGGTCGCTCCTGCTCCCCCCCCCCCCTTCAGTTTCCCATCTAACATCCCCACACACCCCTCCAGTTTCTTTTTATGCTCATATGACACTAATTAGCTATGTTAACTTGATTTTTCAGGTTTCCTCACGTATTGTGGGGGGGGAGACAAAAACAGTAACAATGTTGTTACTCTGTATATTGCTAAGCTGTGCAGTTAAAGACAGTCGATATTCCTACTGGGAACGGTGGTGAGAAGGTGGAGGACATAAAGCGTTGCCGTTATGCAGAGCCACAGCCGGCTCCACACGTCCTTTAACTCCACGTCACATTCGAACTCAAGTATGCGCTCAGCACACCGAGCTGGAAGTCTCCGGAAGGCCAGAGAAGTTCCGGCAACCTGACGTTCGGTTCCTTCAATCAGGAGCGGCTCCTGCTCCGAGGACACGAAGTGTGGAGAATACTCTGTCACGTCGGGCTTAATTTAGCGAGAGGGGAGAGAGAGAGAGAGAGAGAGCGAGCCACAGATTCACTAGGACGCCACTGACACACACACACACACACACACACACACACACACCTCTGCAGTGAAAACACGACGGCGTTTGCAGGGTGTCTTTGAACAGCTCAGTGACCAAGGATGGATTGAGCTCCCCCCCCCTTCTCCCCTCCCCATCTCACGGTGGAGGTCCTGCCTTCCTCACATTCCACAAAAATAAGCCCCCTCCCCCCACCGACCTGCTACCAGCCAGACGCTCTCCCTCGCTTTCCCGGCGTGAGCACACTGTCCTCGCAGGCTCCTCTGGCCCCCTTTTCCTAAAACGTTACTTCTGTCCTTCCGACAGATCACACACAGACAGATCACACACCGCTCCCGGGACGACACACTCCTGACACTTCCACCGCACAGTCCACACACCACATAACTATGAAGGATCATTATGAACATTAACATTTAGTCTCTATTAACCTAAATACACATTTCTTTGGACCAAAAAAAAAAAAAAAAACAAACATCAATGAGAATTAACCACAGATTAATTCATGAAAATACACATATAAAAAAAGGTTTGTTAATATATTACAACTGCTTTTTTAAAAACACACTTTTTTCAATTTAATGGCACAAAAAAAAACTCTTTCTCCAGTGATTTATGTATTTATATATGAAAGTTGTTCTCTTTGTTATTCTGGAATCTTCGTAATTCTAGGAATAAAAACTCTTGAATTTTCCATCTTTAATTTATGGGAGATTTGGTACCATGGGCAAATGTGTTAAAATTTCTCCTCAAACACTTCCAAACTAGATATACACAAATCATAACCTTCTGCTTACGATATGAGGAAATATACCGAGTTGCCTGTAATATTACATCAGGGGGAATAAAAGTCGGAAATCCCTTCATAGTGTTTCTCGTGATAATTTCCCCACTGCAGCATATTTAAAAACAGGAGTTGCAAACAAATACCTACATATTTCAGCATATAAAAACAAATAAGAGAAAATTATTTTTTTCCCCCCCTTGTCATTCACATAAAACATGGTTTTGATGGAGAAACACAAAGACACACACACACACACAGTGTTAGGGAACCTCACCGCAAATGGAAATACAGCATCAGCCAATCAGGCTCAGCCTAAAGGAACACAAAGAGTAAAAAGCCAGCACTCACATGCACACATCCTCTGGTGTTCAGTGACGGTGGCCATTTACACAAACTTTACACAAACACTCAGTGCCGCCTTCAGAAACATCCCCATCCACTCCAGCTCAGTGACTGTTTACACATGTAGTCAGCCATTTGCTCCCAGTGACCACCAGGCCCCCCCACAAAAAAAAAAGAAACAGGATTTCTCATTCACCCTTATCCTCCTGCATTCTCCTGGGGTGAGAGCACGGAGGGCGAATGCTATGACAATACTGTTGCACTGCTTCAACGGTGGGACAGTAGTGCAACGTCGTCAGAGCAGCTGACCTCCGCTCGTACGACAAAAATACACAAACAAAGCAGACGTGCGGTGCAGCTACAGCAGTTTCTGGACTGACATAACTGGAGGAGGAGGTGTTATTGTAAGACAGGTACACAGGAATCAGAAAACTGGGGGGGGGGGGGAAATCAGGCGATATCCTGCCCAAAGGAGAGCAAGAACACAAAGAGCAGGCCAAATCGCTGCCTTCTCACAACACAAAGCCACCAGAACCATTTCACAGCACCAGAAAAAAATAAAAATAAAAATCACCAGTAAAGCGACACCACCCCTTGCACCCCTTCCTAGATATAGACTTGTACGAATGGGTGTAGCACATTATTGACGCGTAGCTGTGTTTAAGCAAAACTGTGCAATTTCAACACACTAGGCTCCAGGTGTGTGATTCCGCACGGTAAACCACTCAGTTAGGGAGCCAGCAGGCACACTCGGCACATGACGAGGGAAGGCATCTTTCCTCCCTCGTCCTTCATTCTGACAGGCACTACAGTGGGCACCTTCCCAATGTGGACATCGGGTCCTTCCATCTGATAAAAACACATTGTTTGCAAAACAATCATAACTGGTTCTTAAAAACATGCTTTGAAAGAGGCAAATATTTAAGCTGTATTTTAACACTACTAAGTGTATAGCAATTTAAAAAGATACCCTTTTACACAATCTATTACAATTCCGAGCCCCCTTTACACCATTTAAATCTATGGAACAAAAAAAACAACTTTTTTGTTTAGTACTTGCATAATCTCATTTATTAATTTGTGTCAAGGATGATGCACTTTTTCACCTTTGGGTTAAATGCTGAATTGTCAGTGCCCACAATTTAAAATTACTTTAGCAAATCCTAGCCATACATATAAGAAGCTAAGATTTTTGAAACCTGCATACCTCTGTACACTTGAATATAATTGTTTTAAGTACAAAGGATGCAGTTCAAAGTAAGGGCAGTCAGGGCTATGGTGTGTTATGTATCTGTCAGCCAATGCCCTTTTAATATTGCACTGCTCATTTTAAATTTCCAGTAGTACAACAGAAAAAGGGCTTTGGACAACAACATCAGTGAAGCCAGGAACTTCTCCACGTCTTTACAGAAAAATCCACAGACCAACTTTACATCATGAGCTTGGTTTGGTTAAATCTGTGCTTTAGGAGTGAAAAGAACAAGCCCTTTCCTGCAGGTCCCAGTCAAAATACTATTATCTAAATTTCTCCTTCAAAAATCAGCAAGACCATAACCATAAGGCCACAGACATACCTTAGCTATTCTTTTTCAAAAAACAAAGATTTTTTATCATTTATATATAGCAGTTATAAGCACATGTGGAGAAAATTACAGCTCTTTGATTTTAGCGTGTATTATTATAAGTACGTATTTTTAAAAAAACATTTTGGCAATTCTTAACTTTCTTGAACTTCCCAAATGTGTCCACTTCGTTTAATGCACGACATTAAAACGTTTGAATACGCATTTGAATTAAGCTAACTCGAATATACAAATTAACAAGAAACTCTGTGCACAGCGAGTACGTTTTAAGTTAATGTGTATAATAAAGAGACGTTCGTTTCAGACGAGCCCGAAATGACTTCACTTGAAAAAAATGCTTACAATTTTCTTTAAAAAGATAAACCGAAAGAATTTCACGAAACAGATGAGAAATGTTCCTGTGGTATAATTAAGGTAGAAAATCAAATCCTGAAAAAAAAACACGGAAATAAATGGGACAAAGTGCACATTCCGCTATGCAACGCCAGACGCCATAATTTAACATACACTATTCTTACTCCTTTTACCAAAAGGGCAATTTGACACCTCATGGGCGGGGGCTCATAGGTGCTTGTTATTTCCACTGTTAAGTAGCAAACTCAAGTCAAGAATGGACCAATGTAACGAAAACCAATAAATGTTCGACTGAAAATTAACTGCATTTGCACGTATACCTTAATGCATGCTTGGAGCTCCGAAAAATATATACATTTAGCTAATATTCTTGTCCCACTTCTACAAACATTTCAGACCCTCCTGACACAAACAGATACAAAGATACAGCATACTGAAACATCTGGATACTGCATTACACCAAAACGCTGGACCCGAGAATAAGCAGACCGGTCTTCTTTTCCCCATGTTTGCACTAGAGACAAAATGTTCGGGAATAATGGCAATTAAAAAAAACGTTTGGCATCAGGTATTAAATATTCCCACAAGGCAGACCATTAATTTGCATTCTAAATACTGGGCCTAATAGTTCTGCTTTCGCATATTGCCATTAATACAGCCAATTTAAGGTATGATCATTAAAATTACAGATAGACGTATACTATGCATTTATAAAAATAAATAATTATATAACTAATTGCACGGATAAGATAATGCTATAAAATCAAATCACCTCTACAGTACAAACACTGGCATAGTCGTACCGACAACACAACACACAATAAAAGATTGCTAAACACACCATGGCTCGTACTGCAAGAAGGTAAATCGCGCTTCCAGCGTAACTAGCTGCTCAGCAAACGATGCCTTTTCAAACAACACTTTGGAAATAATTAAATCGTACCTTTTTAAAGTAGCCGGGGTTCCCATCTGCCTGACAAACGAATTAATACAAATCTCTGTCAAATTCACATCAGTCGCTCTACGCAGAACAACGCATGGAAAAAAAAGGAGAAATATTCACGCAAACGGGACGTTTAATCCTCCCTAGGAGGGGTGGGGTACATGCCATCTCAATCCAGCTGCCCATTCTTGAGAAAAAAATCACGCTTTCTGCTTTGCATAAGACAGGCACATGCAACGCGCAATACCAGCCCGCACACCTAATCCATTTAAATGACCCCCGTTACCTCCCATCCCTCTCCACCCCAACTTCCCCGTTTCGCCCTGAGCTCCCGCCATTTCCGCTCAATCACCCGGATGCTACTCACAAACAGAGCGAGGACCCCCAAATTTCATGAATGGTACCTAGCCAAGAGAGCGACAATCCGCAAGGCAAAGGGGGGGAAAGTTGATCAAAAGATACGGGAAACGCGTCTCGTAAACCACTGAAAATTCGTTTCCTCGCCTTCCTCGGGTTTTACTCCATCTTATCTAACAGCGACCGCAGGGTTTCATCTCGCTGATCCACGAGAAAAAAAAAACCAATCGTCCACGGCCAGCCTCACGGCCTCTCGGCTCCAGACTCCATCTTTGACTAGTTGACATTCAGATCCTGCTGTAGCAAATTCCTTATTTGCATGCTTTTTTTCTATTGGCTGCTTCTTGCGCTAGTCTCTGCCACATGACATGCTATTGGTTGAATTTCGGGATATTTAATCAATTTATCTGTTCCATGATTGGTCATGTAACAAAAGTGTCATAGAATATATTTATTTCAACAATGAATATACAATTACTGTCTTCCATTCACAAATCCCTTGTCACGCTTCTGTTTCGGAATGCCACTATATTTTCACTTACTACATTTTCTGCTATCTCCCTGTCAACCTTATATATGAGTGATGTATTATCTTGAAAAAACAGCTAATCTTTATAGGCTATATATATTACAGTTATGTTAATCTACAGGTACGTTCACAGAAAGCTTAACACATACGCTAATTTATCAACATGCTTCTTTATAATATAGTTTGTGATCCCCCCCCTTTGAATCCTTACGCAAATCAGAAAATTAGAAAACAGTTCATCGGTGAAATGAGGCAGCAACATTCATGATACCTGCACAAATATTTATATATATGTGTGTGTGTGTGTTGTGTGAAGCGTTGCCTATTGTATTTAATTGTAATAAACATTTTAGAAAACATAAAATTATTTGTAGATATTCTTCTAACGATGAAAAGAATGAAAACGGAAGTGACACTGAAATAACACGTGATCCGTGGTTATCATTATTTTAAATTATTTTCTATTCTGCTTCTCCTCTTAAACAATAACCCCTTTCCTTGATTTAGACTGAATATTAAATCACTGTTGAATTAATATTAAATCATTGTTGTAGCCTATTTATATAATCACTTTAAATGTAAAAACACACAATTTTAACAGGTCTAGGCCAAAATCATTGTATCTGATAATTATTCACTAAACTACAATGCATCAATTAAAGGTTTTACAATAAATTGGCAAATAATTTTTTAATGAGGATACTTCGGACAAAACATTAATAAATCACTATTTAAGGTTTAAATCGGATGTAACCTAGGTGGCAAGAAAATTGGGACTTTCGTAAAGTGTGAAACAATATTACAAGCATCATTTTTATTTTCAGTTTAGTATTTTTGGTATAGGTCAAAGATTGTGGTTGTCTTTGTACCACAGCAGTTCAGCAGCTAAACCATTCAGTCAAAACTGGCCACCTCACGATAAGGCTATAGGACGGCTGAACACTCGCAGCTTAAGCATTATGGGAACGACACATGGAAACTCCGGTGACAACACGTGACTTGTAGTAGATACATTCCACAAAATCCGTTTTCTGGTTATGCTGGTGTCCAACGCTTTTGTGGTTAACCCCTTGAAGTAACTGGGTGTGGCATGTGGATTTGTGTGAACTAAATGAAATCCTACCATTGCGAATAAAAAAAAAAAACATAATAGCCTGATAATAACAATAATAATAATAATAATAATAATAATAATATAGGTGCGTTTAACGTGATGTTCGAAGCCTTAACATTTATCTTAATATTCTTTATGCCATTGGTAGTATTAACTATATTCCCCAAATGGGCTACATGGAAGGAATCGAAGGTGGCGCTCAGATAGCGCTCGACGCCTGGAGGAGAGCAATGGGCTGTAAAATGTGGCATTCCAAGCCACGGGAGCTGAAATAATGGTATTGTCCACTGGAAAGGACCCGCCTTTGGTTACCCCCTCACCAGTGACATGCGGGAACTGGATTGTGCAGTTGGTCGGCAAAAAAGCGTTTGATGTAAGGCAGGGCGTGAATTCAATGGGACACAAAGATTGGGGAAGTACGCTCCTCGGTCTCTCTCTCTCTCTCTCTCTCTCCCTCTCCAGTCTTCTAGGTTCGTAATAATTTATTCACTCCGAAATAGCTGCAAGCTACAGTTCTAAACAAGTAACCATTTCTTTTATATTCTTTAATAGCGGGCACATACACTTAGGAAACACTCACGGGAACAAGCGCAGACAATCGGGCAGCTTTGCATAGGCTGCGGTGTGTGAAATATGATTCAATTCACAATGTAGTGGCGACAACACTAAATAAAGGTAAGGGGCGTTTTACATATTTACACACTTGCAAACCCTTGAAAGAGAAAGGATTGTGCGAAGACGGTGGACTTTAATAGAAAACGCGGGGTTTTTCGAAAGAAGGAAAGACACTGAAACACAAGACAAATAATCGTGCTTGATCCATATTGTTTTTGTCCCGAAACGTCGTGAGAGTAAGACTCGTTTTCGGTAACCACGTATTAAACTGTGCTGACTGATGTCACATATGCTTTGAACCCATGCAGTCACAAACTGGAAATGTCCCAATGACTCTCGTACACCAGGTCACTGTTTTCTCGTTGCTGGTTACTAGTTGTATGATTTTACTGAGTGCAGTGTCGCTTTCCGTTTGTTGGAACACGCACGTGCTTGCGCAATCCTTCACTGTTTATTCCCAGATACATAAACACACCCATGGATACGTGTATTTATTAATTACACATTTTTTCTTTTGAGTTTGTATTGTATAGAAGCATGGAAATAAATAACCGTAGGGCAATCCCTTATTAATTAAATGTAACATTTTCCATGTATTTCTACGTTCAGATTTCAGGTGTACGTAGAGATTTGGATGTTAATGTTTTACGAACTCATGGAGTTGGGCGCAAGTACGAAACGAACCAGTGATGATTTTTATTTACTTTATGTCTTATGCCCAGTATTTTTCAAAAGTATATCTGATACGCATGTGGAAAAGGTGAGTTGATGAAAAAAAGCATAGGTAGGATAATCGCCTTGCAGATTTTTGTGTGTATACACACAGACATTTGTTATGCAGCTCTGCTGTCCATTGACTTAGTAATTGGGAGTGCCTTAAACGCAAACAATCTGCGGGGTACTGGCAAAACGGAGGGCTTATGCACGTCCAGCCTGTGGTTGGAGGGTTTTGAGGTCTCGCAATGGAGACGAGCTATTATGAGGGCGGGACATCCGTTTTTTTTCAAGCAAACGCAATCTTATGCAATCACGCCAGGTGTCTCATAATTGTGTTTTTCATGTTATTATTGTTGGCGGTGTTTTCAGTGACGCTGAAGTGAGTGCTGATATATGTGGAGGCGGTATAGGCCAAAGTCATAATTGAATTAAAAAAAACTGCTGACTTTTTTTGATGAGAAAACATTCAATTTGCCTTGCCTTTTGCTTAGTTGACTGTATGCATATAACTTGCCGTATTTTTTGTGATTATACGCTGGTACTTTCAGCCTCTTAAATATATCTGTCTTTCATCGAGACAAGGGACCTTGGACGTAGTATAACCAAAGTACTGTGTGCACGGTTGTGATAACTTTAATTATAAGAAAATTAAAGACTGACAGCGCCTATTCTGCAATTGATGAAATTTTAAACTTTAGTTTCTTTCAATTGACATAGGCTGCCCTTGTTTCTTGCAGAAAAAGGAGGTGTCCCACTTTTTAAAACTACATTCAGCTCTGGAAACGTTGTAAATACCTCACATCCCAGTTTGCATTCCAATTTATTTTCAAATATCAGCGACAGTCAATCAGATGAAATTTATGTCGTGACGTTATATTTGCTAGGCACAAAGCCATTTCTCTCCATTTCGTTTGCGCGTTTTTGCAGTTAATTCACGGCTTTAAGTTTTAACAATTTTTCCAACGGAGCCAACACTAATTGAAAGAGTCGGGGGGTGGGCGCATAAGACCGGGGTGTGGCTATTACACATTGGCTGGTTAGGGTTGCGTTCCGCCATGTTCATACTCGTTGCCACGATTGCATTTCGACTTCGACTAAATTATACCGGTCTTTATAACTTCACTGGATCACTGTGAAGACTGCAGCTAAATATACATATACAAGTAAAATATACTGGTAAATCGAGGCTTTATTTTACCCCTTTAACCCATAACTTTAGGATTCCTAATTGGGGATTCTTATAGTACATGCTTAAATGTTTCAGTAAACATCATACCAGCAATGCATGGTGTGTATCATGAATTACTCAATATCATACAAACAAGAAGTAAAAATAAAATGCTATCAAAATATGTATGTAAATCTGCAGTAAGTTTTAAAAAATGTTAATAGTGATATTGTGCACATCAACAATTAGAAATAAATGTAATCTCTCACTTCCCACTGTGCAGTAAAACGAAACGTTTGCTTCTTTGGGAAATCTTTGTGTTTGTAAATGAAATTAACAGTTTTGTGTTTACTTCTTTTACATGAACGTTTAATTTCAAGTTGAGACAGACAAAATAGCAAATAACAACGTGTTAGTAGTAAACAGTGGTGTGAGTATTAGCCAAAGAAAATCCTTGGTAACCGTCTTAACAGAAAAAAGCAGGATGTTTTCAGATATAAAAAGGACACGTACCGTGTAATTGGCACAAAAGCATAATGTTCAACAGCAGTTTAATGGAGAAACTTTATAATGTACACTAACTTCCAGATGGTCTGTGTAAAATTATCAATAATTAAAATGTAATTGTATCATTTCTTTGCACGTGTTATTTGTATTAATTACTGTGATGTTTAACTTCCGTTTCTTGGGGACGAATAACTATTTACTGCAGATTGACACGGTGATATTTTCCCTTTATTATGATTATGTATCTACTATAAATCAAGCATAATAATAGCATTATTGTGTCATGTGGTGCTTCCCATAAATCTGCTTTAAACAATTGATTATAATAATTATACCTGTAAATATATTGAAATACTGAATCATTTATTTTTTTACACTCACAAAAAATGTTTCATGTCTATTTTTGTATGTTTAATTATTTCCATTTATATTTAAGTAAGAAATCCTATTTTGAAATATAAAATTACGTGTATTTTACAATTAAAATTGCAATTGAAATTTCTTATTATTTTTTATCTTTGCTGATGTTATTGTATTACTATTTTTAATGATGTCCTTAATTTTAAGGCAATGTTGACAAATACAAAAGACAGGGACCCGTCATAAAGAAAACAAATATTCCGGAAGAAGGTGTGGTTCCTTTTCTTATAGTTTTCCTTATGCTTTACAGCTCTATCCTAATTGTTAGCTTGTTATTTGAACAGTACATATTTAAAATGGGGGGCATGATCTTTTTCTGTGAGGAAGAAAGCAATTAAATTTGAAAGGGTGATCCAAAATTATATTGCCATTCAGTAATGCTGATTCATGTGTGTTGTGTTATTAATATCATTGAAATTATTTTCTCTGGTTATTTTTGTTATAGCCATGAACAAAATCTTTACATGTTTCGATAGTCAGGCATGTTTATGATTATTTCCTTTTCTTCTAATTAAGAGATATAAATGATTTTCAGCGTATTTGTATGTTTTTGTATCTGTGCACCATAATAAAAATTGGTTTGAATTTAATTATTTTGATGTCTGTCAGTTTGATTTTTCTGGTTACTGTTATTCGGTAATAATTTCAATAAGAAAAAAGGACAGAATGAATCAACCAAAACAGTATCAGGCTGAAGATCAGAAGAAAACACTGCAATGTGCATGAGTGTGAACCAATCTGCTGTCCTTCCTCGTCTTTTAGCGTAATCAGATCTCCTTCTCTCTCATCTTTGTGCCGGACAGAAGCAACGAAGAGCACAGGCGATAAAAATGTCTCCTTAAATCGATGCTTCCCCTGCTGGATTGTTTTTAAAATAAAATTTTCTACCAGATTAGGTGCTTCTTCCTAATTCCCACATGTTGGTGTCCCCAGTCAGGAAGGGGTTGTTAAAGTGGCCGTGTGTAGGCGAGGTGCGGGGGTGTCCGCAGAGAGGACCGTCTCTGGGATTCATACCCGAATGCTGTCAATAATATGATTCCCGCTGCCATCGCTGCAGATACGTGAAGCTCTCTGGTGCTTTGGATTTTCATTTGCCCATTTCCTTCCTCTCCAGAATGTTCTGTCTTCCTCCCTCTGCCCCTCCCCCACCGCAGTGTCTCCACTCATCATTTCTCTCCCCCCCCAGAAGAATGGCTATTGACCGGAGCCCAGTTGGCATTGATAGGTATTGATGACTTGAGAAAGGCTAATGAAGTAGATTTTTTTCTGTATTTGTGTGTGTGTGTGTGTGTGTGTTTGGGAGTGGGAAGGGGGGAACTAAAATGTCCCCAAAGTGTGATCAAACCTGAAACATCCTTACTTTTGGGGACATTT